>JANHFL010002463.1:37314-63602 GCA_032468155.1 Oxyrhabdium leporinum | reverse complement strand
TAAGTTGTAAACCGCCCCGAGTCTTCGGAATGGGGCGGTATATAAATGTAAAAATAAATAAATAAATAAATAAATGTTGCAATGGTCTTAAGTGTGAAAAATGGTCATAAGTCACTTTTTTCAGTGACACAGTAACTTTGAATGGTCACTAAATGAACTGTTGTAAGACGAGGGCTACCTGTACTTCCCTCCTCTTCCAAGGCAAGCAGTTCACTAAAGTGTCAACCCATTACTAAACTTAGCAATGAACCTCTATTGTTTCTGCCATCAAAATAGCATCAGGGGTATGTATCCAAAAGCTAACATTCCCTTCAAGTTCAACAACCCCTCCCACCAAAATCTTTCTTTTGCAACTCCCTCCAGGATTATTTGTTCAATTTCCCATTCAAGTCTACAGCCCTAATATTTTCTGATGGTTTCCCTCATCCATGTACTAACCAGGTCCCACCTTTCTTATATGGCAAGGCAGATTAGTGCAGAGAAAGGAGAAAGGAAGAGGGGAAATTGCAGGAAGATAGTCTAGCCAACTAACTCTCCTTACCACAGTTTATGTAGTACCAAGAAAAGAAGAATGGTGCTTTTAAATTCTTCAGACTTTGTGTGTGAACTTTAAGGACTTCTTCATTCCAATCCACTACTATCTGTAGGATTACCTGCTGGAGCAGCTCTCCACTATAATTCTGATGAAAATGAGATGTGAAAAAGGAAAATCAGCAGTAAACTCAAGGGCATCAAATCACAAGGAACTTCTACCATGTGAGAAGAAAGTATAGCATCCTTCTTACTAATTGAGGTTTATTTTTTTAGATTTTTTTTATCCCATCTTTATTATTTTTATGAATAACTCAAATGACAAACATACCTAATTCTCCTTTCTTCTCTTATTTTCCCTACAACAACCTTGTGAGGCGAGTTGGGAGATAGTGATCGGTCCAAGGTCACCCAGCCAGCTTTTATTCTCGTTCTAGACTAGAATTTCCAGTCTCCTGCTTTTTAGCCTTGTACTTTAAACTGACTAGACCAAACTGCCTCTCTTGCTTGAATTATTATGCTAAAATCAAATGCCACAGCAGATATACTCTTCCAAATTAAAAATAATGGAAACAAAATGTGACCAAGATTAATTTTATCTGGCCACTAACATTTCATCTCCTTTCATGTTGGAGGAATTCTAGTCCAGATGTCTGGGGTCGCAAGGTAAATAGTCTCAGTTAAAAAAACAAACAAACATGTTCCCAATATACCATTGTGGAGCACAGCTATTTAATATCAATATTCCTCTGAACTGGCATCAATCTTCCCAAGGCTTAGTGGCATTCAGCTGATGGGGAATTGCTCTATCCTAGCAGAGTGACCTGAAATTGTTCAGCCTCGTGCAAATAAAATCTTTTATGGCATACCAGGAAAATGTCAAATGTCTCGTAACTTTGGTATGGAGCTAAGGTGTAACTTTGCCGTTCAATAATATGTCCACTACTGTTGTGAGGAACAGAATACTGATAAGTAGAAATGGGTTTTAAAAACAGCACAATGAAGCAGGAGAAGATGAGGCTCTTAGTATACAGGGAAGTGTTTAGCCTAATTATGTCACTGGATCCCCCATAGCTCTTTTGGCATTTTTAGTTCTGTGAAGCCAAAGTTCAGCTGCAATTTGGAAGCCACCACAATTCCAATAAGCAAGCAGGACAGCTCTATAATCAAGCTGAAGTATATAGAAAGAGCCTCTACAGTAGCAGCATTATGGTCCACAGCTGCTATACATATAGTCCTTAAGCTTTTTTATAGCTCCTGGAATCCATGGAGATTCCACTGAGTGCATAATGTAGCTCTAACTATTGATATGAAACAGCGGGAACTTCAGTGAAAGACTAACATTAAGTTTATTGCAAATGTCATAACTAGAGATGTGATTTCCCATCACTGTATTAAAAGCAAAGGAACAGGTTTTGTAAGTTGAAGATAGGTTTAGTGCAGACTTTTAAAGGGTATTTTTAAAAGCCTAGCCAACCTGGAAATAAGAAAAGTAATGATACCATTGCTATTTTTTTTCAATTTTGCCCCTATTGTTTCTTTCCCCAAGACAGAGTCTTAATTCATAAGACACATTTAAAACATGCAAAGATCTAATCAGCATATAACTTTTCCCTTCTTTGTACTCACCTTCGTTAAACCGGCCATGGCTGTGGCCAGCACATGATGCATCTGGCCCGTGGGCTGGGAATTTGACAGCTCTGTTCTAGAATCTAGAAGAACAGCTTCTCCTTGCTATTTGCTAAGTTTCTATGCATGATATTTAATAGAATAACAGAATAGAATAACAGACTTGGAAGGGACTTTGGAGGTCTTCTAGTCCAACCCCTACTCAAGCAGGAGACCCTATACCATTTCAGACAAATGTTGTCCAATCTCTTCTTAAAAACTTCCAGTGTTGGAGCACCCACAGCTTCTGGAGGCAAGTAGTTTCACTGATTAATTGTTCTAACTGTCAGCAAGTTTCTCCTTCTCCTTGGTTCTCTCTTGATTCTTGTCTTACCTTCAGGAGCTTTGGACAAGAAGTTGAGCTCCTCTTATTTTGTGACAGCCCCTTAGATATTGGAATACTGTTATCATTTCACCCCTAGTCCTTCTTTCACTAAACTAGAGATACCTAATTCCTACCCAATTTAGAGTAGGGTTTCTAATAAGAGCCGTAGTGGCACAGTGGTTAGAATGCAGTACTGCAGGCTACTTCCGCTGCCTGCTGCCTGCCTGCAATTTGGCAGTTCAAATCTCATCAGGCTCAAGGTTGACTCAGCCTTCCACCCTTTCAAGATCAGTAAAATGAGAACCCAGATTGTTGGGGGCAATATGCTGACTGTAAACCGCTTAGAGAGGGTATAAAGCACTGTGAAGTGGTATATAAATCTAAGTGCTATTGCTATTGCTAAGCCAGCCTTTCCTAACCAGCTAACCAAGGCCAGAGAAGATGATAAAATTAGGATTATATTTAGAAACATGAAAGATGTAATGTATCTACAGGACACTCCGGAAGGGGAAAGCTGGCATAATTCATTCATCTTTAAATTGGCATGTAATTTGTAATATAATGACTTGAGAGTAGATGTTGTGTTTATTTTTTTCATGAGGCCAACCCTCAACCAATTCATTTGCTTTGTTTGTGACAGTCACATCATTTGGGAACCCCTGGAATAAGTGACAGTGACAATAGTTTGGCAAGGATGGGATACAGTTTTGAGAAGTAGCTTACAGAACTTGATGGAAAGACCACTCTGGAAAGGGTGGTCTCAGCAGGAAGAGCTATTAGAATAGATTGCCTTAAATGAAAAAAAAAAAAGAGAATCTAATTTCTTGCAGCTCATCCTATACTTGTGCACTTGATTGGCCCTCATTTCACAGACTGAAATAAATTAAGAAAGCAAAGCCAAAATGAAAATAAAAAATCAATGGGCAACGGATAAGAAGTACCTGGCTAGGTAATATTATGTAAAAAAGATCTTGAACTGTAGTAATCACAAGCTGAATATAATTCATTAGTGTGATTAGGTTGCAAAAAAGGCAAACATAGTTTTAGGGCATATCAATAGTATTGAATAAAAATTTTACAATAGCAAAAAGCAGCTTTTTTGGTAATGATCTGAAACTTTTTTTTCTCCCAGATGAAAGAGTATAAATTATGCTTTGGAGTTGTATTAATTGACAGATATTTGTCCTAGAGCAGACATGGCATAAATCGCTAAGAGAACTGAGTATGTTTAGCCATGAGAAGAACAAGTGATGGCAGATTTAATTGCATTAAATCTGAAGCACTGCCCCCCAAAATAAAGCCGTATTCATTTTCTAGCATCCCAAAGTACAAAATGTGAAACAATGGTTTTAAGTTATTAGAAGACAGGTTCTTGCTGCAAGTTAGGCAAAACTTCCTAATGGTAAAAATAGTTAATTATTCATTATTTCCTAAGATCGTATTCTGAAGATATGTTTAAAGAGGATTTGAAATAACTGTTCATCATGATTGCTTTTATTTAGATTTAAGTTTATAAATCTACAGTATGTTTGATGTTGTAGAAAAGTAGGGCAATGTTAATTGCCTGCTAAATCCATTAAAGCCTAGGCAATTAAACCAACATTTACAGATCTACCCATTATATTTTTATTCCAACCTCTGGCGAGAACGGAATGCAAGATATCATTCCTGGAGTTTTATAGGCAGGTTCCCTGCCAAACACCAACCTGCTCAGCTTTAGCCAGGTATTTCATCACTTACCTCTCGATTAAGCTGGTACAGGTATTTCTCAATGTACAACCACAACCAAACCCAAAATTCCTGTTGCTAAGCGAGACAATTGTTAAGTGTGTTTGCCCCATTTTATGACCTTTCTTGCCACAGTTCTTAAGTGAATCACTGCAGTTGTTAAATTAGTAAAAGGGTTATTAAGGGAATCTGGCTTCCCCATTGGCTTTGCTTGTCAGAAGGCCACAAAAAATGATCACGTCACCCTGGGACACTGCAAGCGTCATAAATGTGAGTCAGTTGCCAAGCGTCTGAATTTTGATCAGATGACCATGGAGATGCTGCAACAGCCGTTAAGTGTGAAAAAGGGTCATTTCAGTGCTGTTGCAACTTCAAATAGTCACTAAAGGAATGATTGTAAATCGAGGACTACCTGTAATTCATCTCTTAATCACCTGGGTATACCTTGTTTGCACTTCTGCATTCTATTTAGATCCGAAGAGGGAAACCGAGAAAGATTTCCTATTTGGTTCTGTGGGTGAAAATGTTCCTGAGCTCGTTCACCAGTATTTCCCAAGCTTGGTTGCTCTCAAACCCAATTACAACCCTATCTCAATTTACAAAATGCACAAGACTTCTCCCCTGTACTTCTATACCTCAGTCTAAAGAAAAATTATGATGTTACAATGTTCACATAAAATGGAAGGCATGGATTACCCACTGTTCTTCTGAAACCCACTGAACTTCGTTGAAGGACAATGAACAAGTTCATGTGCTTGAAGACTAAATATTCAGAATCTTTGAGAAATAGGGAATGATTGATAGACGACATACAGTTTGTTTTTAAAAAGGCAGATAGATATCTGTGCTTTTTGGCAACTATAAAATTGGATTATCTTTATTGGCTTGGTATTATTTAATTTCCAAAGGATATCCAGATGGGCTAACAAAAGCTAAAAAAAGAAAAGGAAATGCTCATAAACAATATAATTAACTAGGTAAAGCAGCTAGAAATCTTAGCATTAAAACATTCAAGACATAAATTTGGAGACTTACAAGCACTGAGTAATTTAAAGGAGATGACATGTCAAAATCTTATGATTTTGCATCAGAAAAACATCTTTTGGAAGGCTTCTTCAAAAGCGAAGCACCACAGTTCAAATGCCCTATTTTGAGGGCATGTGGTTTTAAATTAAATGAGGGCTTATCTTTTTACATTAACCCTTCATTTAAAACTAAACTGATACAGAGTTCAGGCTACCAGAGAGACCAATAAAATGTCTATGCACAAATGCCCCTTTCCTGACTCAATTAGGAAAACGAAATCAACTCCATTTTCCAAATTGGCTGAAATTATTAACTCAAATTGGATTAATGATCTGATTAAGACAATACAAATCAGATCAGGGTCATTTTCATAGCACTACTTTAAATGCTAAAGATGGGGGAAATGGATTACAAAACTCAGAAAGCTACTGTTAATCAAGTATCCATAATCCTAACCAGATTTGTGCTTAACCAGTATGTTTCTATATAAATGATCAACATTGATCCCCTGAGACTTTTTGCTTTCTAGTAAAGAGGGATGAATATACAATGCCTTTATATTCTCACTTGATTTGCTAGTGCCTAGTTTAGTTGAACATTAATTAATAGGGTGGATAGATGGCTATCATTGTCACAGTCTTCCAAAAATTAATAAAAACTCAGCTTTTCTGGAAGCCCTTAAGGTATAGAGCTATATGTGCCTCTTTGTTTGTGTGTGTGCATGTGTGTGTATTTTTCAGATTATTTATTAAAAATTATACTTTTTCTATTGACATTTAAAATGCATTTTTTATTGCTATTTTCATATCTGTGAACCACCTAGAATCTGTGAGGACATGGGGAATAAGTAGATTGCACAAAAATATAAATATATATGGACTTAGATTCATTCTCACATATCAAAGAGAAAAATAAAATCCTTGACCCCCATTCTCCAATTCTTCTAGGATTTCTATTTAGCAAGGATTTTTTTTCTCGGTTCTTAAGACCAGTGACAGACTTTTAAAAAATGTATACAAAAATGGGTCAACCATCTTGTCAAAGTCTAAAGAAACAGGAAACTAACTAATCAAACCTTAAACCACTTCAGATGCAGATTTAAGCATGAACTTGTTTAACAGCTGGGGCTCAGCATTGCCAAGCAATCTCCATTTTAGGCAAAAGGTGTTCTTATATTCAGAACCCAGATAGCAAACCCAATCCTCCATATTTTTTTCCTTTGCAATCTCTGGAATTCCCGAATCTTCTTCAAAAACTTTGAAACAAATAGATGCATTAATCTCTCCAAATTGCAAATAGACCCCTCCAAAGGCTGCAACAACTGTGTCTTTTTGGGGGGTAGTGTCAATCATACCTTCTGAAACTGTTGGCTTCTGGGAGGAAGTGATTTAAAAAACAATTACAGAACAGTTGTATGACTGTCAGGCACAAGAAATCAAGAACCAGGTTTGTTCAAATGAGTACAAGTTTATTCCATGCTACCTCTCTACAAGAATCTGAACTACTAACGGTCAAGACAAATTGACAGTAGGTAAGAGTCAAGGAATTCAAGGAGGGCTTGACTTAAACCTCTTGTGGGTGTGATGGGACTCCAAACAGATGACATGCTTGATCCTTGGGCTCAGTCTGGTCATCTCCTACAGTAATACAGTTAATAAAACAATGTTCTGTGGAAGCCAAAAATGTTTGAGAGGGTGCAGATGTTTTAAATGAATACAGATTTCTTTCCTAAAAGTAGTCATCTTGATATGTGAGAGAGCTCAGTAGGTTGAATGGTGCTGAGAACAATGATGTCGGGAATGTGAGTGCTGTAAGGATAATCTTGATATCAAAATCAAAGGGGAAGGGCTGCTATCAAGGGATCGACCTTAATTAGGATGAGAGTCAGTGGGACTTTACAGCTAAGGGGAAGCCAACAACCTATAAAGTAGAACTCCAAAATCAAATTCAGAAGGCGTAGCACTAACGTTGCCAAGAAAACTATGGATCTCACTGAAACACACAGACTAATTTGTGTGAGAGATAATGAGTTTCCCCAGATCAAAAGGCATTTTCTAGTGACTGGAGAAAAATGCTGAATACTGATGGTGTGACCAGGCCAAAGTTTCATGAATTCTAATCACTGATGATTCTAATATAAAAAAGAGGAGCACCTTGTATTACACAGAGAAATAACATTGGAACTGGAATAGGGGTACATTTTAAGGAATACTTAAAATTATCAAAGTGAAATGAAGTGTATTAAATTGGAATCTGAGAGCATCTGGAATGCAATCATGCAGGAGGTAAGCTGATAAAAGAGTTTTGCAAAGAATTTTTTTATTGCTAATACCTGCTTCAAGCAACATAAATTCAGACTTTATAATGGGCTATTACCAGATGGGCAACATCAAAATATTTTTTTTTAAAGATGGAAAAGAACAATCTAGTCAACCAGGATGTTTCCAGGGCAGATGGTGAACAGACCATAAATTATTAATGTCAAATATATGGGTTAAACATAGGAAAAAACTTAACAGGTAAGTTGTACCAGCAAGATATGATCTGGAGACATACCATTAATATTGAAGATCAATAAGGTATAGATTCAGTAATCTTAGCTTGATGTAGGAGGAGAGAAAGAATTTGAAAAACTGAAGCATCAAAAATCCCAACATTTCAAAGACGAAAAGATCCAATTAACTCGCAAAATAAGCTATTTTGAAGGCCAGGGAAGACACAGGATGAAAGTTGGACAAGAAAAAAGAAACACGGATTACAGACTTTCAACATCAAGCAAGAAACAAAAAAAAGAAATACAGCTCAGGCAATAATGACAACAAATAGAGGAAAATAACTAGAAAAGAGAAATAAGAGATTTCTTTAAAAAAGATAAGATCAGAAAAATCACCAAAAAAATGTACAGCCCAAGTAGGATTATTCAAGAATATCCAAGGAACAGAGCTAGTAGAGGCAAGTGATATTAAAAGAAAATGGAAAGACTATACTAAAAAATGCATATGTAATTATACGATGACAGAAATCTTTGTAAAGGAAGGGAGAGAACCAGCTCCATTTAAAACTGTATGTCAGCGTTCCAAGTAACGCACCCATTGAAAGCAGAACTCTGAGGCAGTTAGATTTCTCAAAGAACATATTTATTGGATACATCATATCAGCACAGCTGATGAAAACCAACTCTAAAAGTTCCTGCGGTTTTCACCTAATTAAAAGAGTAAAAATCCCTCCTCCCAGGTGTCACCAGTCACATTGTCCAATGAATATAGCTGGCCGACTTCTCTCCTCCTTCAACAACCACCTGTTATGATGACCTTGGTTCCCACAGGAAAACTTTTTGTTTTGACTGTTAGCTGGGCTATCTACTTCCCCCCTCCATTCATTCCCCTCTCAGGCTTCCTGGCAACTATGAGGCAGCACATGATGGCTTCAGCCAGGTTCACTTTAGAGTTGACAGTGTAGTATGAGAAGCAATAAAGCAGCTGTCAAATAGAAAACCACCAGGTGCAGATGAAACACCCATTGAACTGTTTAAAGCTGCAGGAGCAGAGGCAGTTAAAATAATAACAGCCAACAAATCTGGAACAAGATTGTATGTCCCGGAGAGCTGAAAAAAATGATCTTATAAAAGTATACCAAAGAACAGAAATGCAGGAGAATGTACAAATTTCTGAGTGATTGTATTAATGTCTCAGTGAAGCAAAGTTTTAAATTCTTACAATGAATAAAGACATGGAGAGAGAAATTCCAAATAAATAGGCAGATTTCAAGGGGACCCAAGGTAAGATGACTAACAGAAGGTACATAATGAAGAGAATTTAAGAAGTTTATCTTTGCTACAGAGATGCAGAGATCATGTCAGAGTGTGACATCTTAAAAGCTCATGGATATATCAAAACACCTGATTACTCTTCTTAGAAATTTGTACAATGAAAAAGAATCTATTGTAAGAACATTTGAAGAAACAGTTTCAAAAAAAAGAAAAAGTATAAGTCTTTGATGTGTATTATCCCCAGATTTGTTTAACTTATTTAGCATATAAATTATAAAAATGGCACAATTTGAAAATATGACAGCCAAATCAAAACTAGTGGCTAAAATGTTATTAGTCTGAGATATGTAGATGATACCACTCTGTAATTTGAAAATAAAGATTTAGAAGATACCATTGAGAATGTGAAAATAGAAAGTGAGAAATGCCTTAGTTTCTTGAGCTAAGAGAATGGAAGTAAAAATTAATTCTAGAGGGGATGGCAGTGAAAAATCTAGATAACCATTCAACACAAGGGCATTTCTACAAAGTTCTGAATAGTCAGAGCAGTGATTTACATTGTAAAGCTAGAAATAGTGACAGAAAACTGACAAATTATGGACTCTGAGGTAATTTCTGGGACTATCTTGGATGCAAGAAGAATGAGTTAACCTTGAAGGAAATAGTGAATGGTGTTTTCTTGAGGCAAAGATCATGAAGCAGAAACTCTCATTCTTTAATTATATCATGCAAGGTGATGATGGACCCTAAAACATGACTACACATGAAAAGCTGAGGGAAACAGAATTGGAAGACAAAGGCTAAAGTGAATGGATAGGAATAAAGGCAAATAAACATGTCCCAGGATAATGTTGCAGGATCCAATCTGGGTCAGTCCTCTGGTCCTAATGACCAACCCAAATTTGATCCTGAATGGATAGGATCAAGATCAGCTAAAATGTCCTTAGAAGATGCACACATTACTGCCAGTGATTGGTCAAGATAGAGAACATTTGTCCATTCAGTTGTTAAGAATTAAGTCTAGATAGGTTCTAGCTAGGTTCTTCCATATGACATGCTAAGTTCTCCCCTCCCCCTTTTCCCCTATTCCCTATACATAAGCAGATTCACTGTTATATCCTACACACTGGATCATTTAGTCATAATTAGCCTACATTGGGACTGGATATTAGGCCAGGTATTCCTAGTCTGCAAAACACAATGATGTTTCTCACTACCAGATTATCTATGTCTGATGAGAATATGCATTCACTGAGCTCTGAAGGACCATAGTTTGCCAACAGCAATCTAGATTTCCTATACATTTCCTATACTTCCCTTCCCTTTTCTTCCTACAAATGCCAGAAGTGGCACCTGGGACTCACTGCAACGGAGCTACATAAACTGAGATTTTTAAGGGGAAAAAAATCTATTTTTCCAAGTTAACAGCCTCATAAAATTAATTAGTGAAACTAATTAGTAATGAATATTAGCCAAATCTATTTCAAGTCTGTAATTAGCTTTCTCTGAATGACCCTAAGAGAAGTAGAATCTGCAAGATATCACTATTAATTTAAATACAGAAGCATACACAGGCATCTACATTCATACTTGTACATATACACATCACAGTTGGTGTAGGATGTGAATGTGTCGATAGTTTTCAGTGTCTTCCTTCTTCAATATTAAAATATGAATAATGTAATGAAAAGATATTCCACCAATTTATCGTGATTTTGGAAACAATCATACTATCCTTAAGGTATCAGCTAAAGAAAAGTATATTAGCTCCCCGCTTGTCATATTGACTGCCACCTTTCCCTTTTAAGCCCTTAGACTGGCTCTTTCAGAAGTGGGAAATTGTTACAGCAAGAGTGTGATGGACCAATCATAGAGTAGGCCAAAAATGGAGCTAGAAGTAGAGCAGGAAGAGATCAAGACTGATGGATCCCCAACCTTCCAGCCTGGAAACCAAAAATATAAACCAACTGCTTGCAAGCATTCCAATCCATTTTTAAATACAGTAATAAACTGCCTGGGAGAAGACATTTGCAAGAATCCGCATCTTGTGCTAAATAAACAAAGCTCCAGAAATAGATTTACAATTGTCTGTCTTTATTTTTTCTTTCCAAATGCAGATAGAAGAAATCCAGACACGTCAGAACACTCTGACTGAAGAAAAGCTTAGAATGCTCTACCCAAATCTATATAACTGGTTACAAGTAAAATTGCAAGTGAAAACTCTGGACAACTTTCTCATAACATTTAAGACTAGCTATCCAAATACTTTTGCATCTGTGCCTATCTTTGTTCTATGGATAAGCAACCTTTTTGGGGGGATGATCCCATCTGAAATTCTCTTTTGGGTACTCTTGCTAAACTGCTCCTAGGGGGTATAGAACATTGCAATAAACTTTTTTTATCAGGAAGTAGTTCAATAAGGTTGCTTACCATCATCTATTTAACACTCAGATGCCTACCTATTTTTGGCTGGTTTTTTTTAATCAACACTTCCCAACAAAATAACATATGATATGATGATTCACTCTCCTGTTTTATATTTTTTTAATGCCCATGGTTCCTTTTTTAAGGCCTAGAGATACACAACAAGAGTTATGCTTAAATTCCTTTGGGAGATGCTACTTCAGCACATTCAAGGCATGTTTTTAGGAGTTACTTTCAAAGCAACCTCTATCACAAAGGATGAGTAAGGAACATCTGTGTTCTAATCTATTAAATCTGCAAAAATGTTGTCAAAAAGAACTTCTGGGGGCAAGGAGGATGGAATGAAGAATGCAGATCCGATCAAAAAAACTGTATGAAACGAGCCTGGTTTAGGCCATCTCTGCTCTACCGATGAGCCTCAACTTACGACAGATACCCAAAAAAGTACTTGTGACTGTCCCAAAGGTGCTTTTTCAAGAGGCATCTGGACTTTCTGGTTTTTCTTTGAAGACATTTCATTTGTCATCCAAGAAGCTTCTTCAGTTCTTGCGACTGGTTTTGAAGTTTTGATGGCCAGGAGCACCCCGCTGTCACATGATCACATTTTGGGCACTTGGTAACCAGCCCACATTTACAGCCATCTGCAGAATCCCGCCATTACTTAACAACCACCAATAAAGAAGGTTGTAAAATTGGGTGCAGTCATGTGATGACCCACTTAATGGCCAGCGTAACACACAACCATAATAATTTCAGGCTCAATTACAGTCATAAGTCAAGGACTATCTGTATGCAGAGCAGATGTACAGGGAAGACAGTTACACAGAATATAGGACTCACTTCTGGATCAATGTTAGCATGCCTTTATCTCCTGAATCAAATCTTCCAGTTCCACCTAGAATTTCTTAGTTTCATTTTTATTTCTATTTCTTCAACTGAATCTTAAGAAGATCCGGTATTTGTGCTCACATTATCCAATTATGAGATTTATAGCATGAGATTTATAGCACACGGGTTTAAACCAGGACTGCATCGCTGTACAATTAATCACTTCAGCAAAGTTAAGCAGTGTAGTACAATAGACATTAATAAGAGAACAATCCCAGTTATAGACATGTAAATCAGATGTCTTAGTGGTAATATATACAGTACACAAAGAATCCGGCTGTGAGAATGTCCACGTTATCAGTTATATAGCAAATGTAGCCCTTTTATCTTCGATTCCTTAATCCAAATTCTTATGTCACATCATGACAACTTAGACGTTTTTAAACCTCTGACCAGCTCTTTATGTAACCCCGTGATGGTGAACCTATGGCACGTGTGTCACCCCAGCTCAGCTCTGCCGCACGTGCGCGCAAGCCTCCCGCCAGCCAGCTGGTCTTCGGGTCTCTGCCACACATGCGCAGGGCGCATGCATGGGGGTGGAGTGCATGCATGGGATGCGAGCGCATGCACGGGGATGTGCACACATTGCATTTGGGGGATGCGCATGCGTGCACGTTTTGGGCACTCAATGGGTTAGCCATCACTGATGTAACCTGTACTAAATGAAGAATCATCGTGACCAACTGCTCTAATTAAAATTCACAACGCCTCAAGTGACTAGAATCCTGCAGTGAATCCCATAGCAATGCATTGAATACTTTCCTCTTTCTTAATCACAAATAGGAATGCCCACAGCTGAACTGGCAGGAGCAATGGAACTCCTACTTTTCTCAGGAATGCATGGTTGATATAATAGAAAATAAATGGTTCCTTTAAAAGTGTTGCAGATAATTGATACATTTGTGCCATCATACACTCCACTTTTCTGGAATTGAATCTAAAGCATTGCACGGCCTTCATATTCAACGCACCAATTATTTATTTATCTTTTTAAACTGGAATGCAATAAGTAGCAGTTGACATCCAGTTGACATCCATTTTCCTACAGAATTA
This sequence comes from Oxyrhabdium leporinum, assembly GCA_032468155.1. NCBI lineage: Eukaryota > Metazoa > Chordata > Lepidosauria > Squamata > Cyclocoridae > Oxyrhabdium > Oxyrhabdium leporinum. The sequence continues at coordinate 50,190 of JANHFL010002463.1, read as the reverse complement.
TTTTTTTAAAAAAAATGCCTGGATAAGGAAACTCCATTAACATTCCAAACAAAGGAGATCAGATTTACACATTGCACTCATCTGCAGCCCGCTTAACCCTGATTTAATGAACAATTCATAACAGGCAGAGTTCACACAATATACTCAGCAATAAGCATGGTTTAAAAACTGTCGTGATGGCAGTGATACCCAAGGCACCAAGAGGAAAAAAAATCAGACAAGTCACAACACTTCTTAATGTGATGCATAAAAGCATGAAAACCTCTGAAGCAGTTCCTTAAAACCGGAAAGCCATCATATATGGGACTAAAAAGGACTTCCGTGAATTGTAAAAATTAGTAGAAGCAACTGAGTCCCTTCAGTCTGATCTCCTGCTCAGTGTAGGAATCCAAATTAAAGCACTGCAGAGTGTAGGCTGTCTGATTCCCCATCCAAGTGAAGAGAAGACCACCGTCCTTCTGATTAACTGATTGCTTAGGGAACTGCTTTATTAGACTGGTTTTTCTAGCATTCCATCAGAATTTGAATTTTCTGAAGCTTAAATGCATTGTTCCACAGCCTCCATTTGGCAATGTGAGATGGTGAAATTGTCAATGTAGCATCTGTTCAGGTATGCTCTACCATATCTCTTCTCAGATTTCTCATTTCTCCAGGCTAAACATACCATCTCTTTGAAACTTTTTCATAGGCTTATAGCAGATTATCTTCACTGCCATTCTCTGAATTTTCCCAAGTAAAGTACCCAAAGCTGAAACACAGTACCAAGGGGGAATCTTACCAGAGAATAGAATGGAATCACTACTTCCCATTGTTTGGAAATTATTCTGCTGTTGATGCACTCCAAAATTTGCATTTTGTAGCCAGCTGCAAAACTGCTGGATTACATTCATCTACTATTACACCAATAACACTTAGATTTATATACCAGCCCATGGAGCTTTACAGCACTCAGCATGTTGCCCCCAATAATCTGGCTCCTCATTTTACTGACTTCGGAAGGAGGGAAAGCTGAGTCAACCTTCGAATCAACCTTGAGCCCCGTCAGGATCAAACTTCAGGCTGTGGGCAGAGTTTACCTGCAATACTGTATTCTAATCACTACACCACCTGGGCTCCTAAAATGGCTACCCCAAAATGTTTTTCACAGTGATATTACTAAGCTTAGTATCCCTCGTCCTATACCTCTGCATTTGATTTTTAAGTGAGGAACTTTGCACTTGTATCTGTTAAAATTCATTCTTTTCTCTTTAAATATACCCAAGTCCCCTTTCTTTTATGCTTAGCACATTCTAAGCTTTCCTGACACAGCTTCACAAGGCTGAGTTACCTGTCTGTACTTTTTAAATCTGTCCCTTCCCTTCCCCTTTACATTTCCCCTTCCATTTCCCTTCCCTTCCTTTCTTCCCGATTCTCACTATTCTTTTTGTAGAACCATATTGCCTTCTTTTTCTTGTTTTTTAATTTGGGTTCTTGTTGGAGTTGTTTACAGCCATGCTTTTAATATCACTGTCATTAAAATTAGGATTTTCCCATTAATTTTTCTTCCTTCAAGAGCCTATATAGCCTTACACTTAGTTTATTAAAAGCTGATGTTTGGAATAGAAGTAAATAAAGTGTGTGCCTAGGTTCTAATTCCATTTTCCCTGATGTCAAGAACTCCAGTATTACCTAGTCACTTCCACCAATCTTCCTGCTATTTCCACTTCTTCAACTTGAGCCTCACATTGGTCAGCCACTTTCATCTGTTACTCCATCTGGATTGTCCAGATTGACAAGCATTGTTTAGTTATTTAAAATGTGCTGTAATTTAAAATATTTTTATCTCACATTTGCATCTCACATAAAGCACAGATGCTAAATGTCCACACCATGCCTAAAGCTAGTTCTCATAATTACACCTCATTTACTCTTCCACTGAAGCATTCATATCTTACCAGAAACATAAACCAATGAAAGGAGGGCCGTTTTTAATTGGGACACCCTGACATTATGATGTGACATAAGGCAACTTACCTGGCACCCAAATTGTTTTTCTTTATAGGATGGCGGGGTGGGGGGTACTCGCTTTGTTGCACCACTCCTGCTATTTTATCTTCCATGTTTATTTTATCTTTCTTATCTTTATATATTGTATTGCTCTAGTTTATAACTACTCCTTTCCTAGCTTACTGGCTTCTTTTCTAGGAACAGGATGGGGAAAAAAGATAGTTTTCTTTAAAAAACAAACAAACCCAAAAACCATGAAGCTGGACAAGGAACTTGAAGGAAATGACCTTAACAACTGGTCCTGCTGTCACGCCTTCTTTCAAACCAGCATCCTTAAGCAGCTCTAAAATGCGAATTAACTGCCTGGCTAGTTGAATTCTCCACAAAAGGAGGAGAATCACTTCTCCAAATCTGCCATTGAACAGATCCATTGTTGAATGCATTCGTGTATTTTGTTATTGTATCAATTTATATCAATACCCACCGCACAACTGGACATTGGAAATAGTTGAGCACTGCCTAGGAAAGGAAAGGCAATTAATTAATGCACTCCCAGCATTTTGAAGTGGAAACACACATGACGAAAAAATAGACTGAGAAAGCTATAATCCTAAAAATTGTAGTTTTTTAATCCCACCTTTATTATTTTTTATAAACAACTCAAGGCAACAGACCTAATACTACTTCATCCTCCCATTTTCCTCACACCAATAACCCTGTGAGGTGAGTTGGACTGAGAGTATATGAACTGGCCCAAAGTCACCCAGCTGACTTTCATGCCTAAAGTGGGATTAGACCACACAGTCGCCTGGTTTCTAGGCCAGCACCTTCACCACTATGGCAAACAGGCTTCCCATCACTTCCTTTACAGTTTGTCATCCCAACTAGTCACTCGCAGCAGAGCTTTTCTTGGCTCATGCACCACCATATTTTCAGCAGGTATTTTGTTCAGAAAAGAGCCTTCAGCATACTTTCTAGCCCGGTGCCTTAACCGTTAAACCAAATTGGCTCTTTGTCTACTTGTCTGTTACTTTGCCTATTCATGCTTTCTGAGACTACTTGCATATACCAGATGGAACCACTGCTAGGTGGTATACTTATATTTGTGCAGGCCTGGCTCCAATTAAATTGTTAGTTTTGTTTAATGGAGAAGTTGGGGTGTCAAGCAAATTCAGGTATCAGTTTAAAGCTTTACAAGACTGCAATATACATTCTTGGGCTAAAACTGTGTTCATCCTATATGAAGGAAGGTGGAACCAATATGGATTATTGGGAAAAGCACATAAAAGTCAACCACAGCATAGTATGTATAAATACTCTAAATCATCCCTAAGAGGTGGCCATCTAGCTCATTTGAAAACCTCCAGTGAAGAGAATTCCCTCACTGTTCTGTGCAAACTGTTGCAGCGCTTCAACAATTTTACCAGCTAGAAATTACTTGTAATATTCACCCTGAATCCATAAATGACCTCTTAGATTTTTCTAAAGCAATGGTTCCCTAGGGTCCTTCTGCTAAATTCCCCTGCTTAGCCAGCTGTGCTGGGTATGCATCTGTAGGTCTTTCCCAGAGCAAAGAAATGGCCAACAGGTAGGATATCACTGTGCAAGAGAGCTTGGCCTTGACTGCAGAACTGTGAACTTCAACTGCATAAAAATAGAGAGCACGTATTCAAGTCCAGCAGGCAAGACCAATGACATTAAAGAAGTCTCATCCAATCTGTGCCTCTGCTAAGACATGAGTCAATTCCAGGGAAGCTCACCAATGCAGCACAGTCTGCAGAGACAACGCAAGAATCTTGACAGCATTTGGGAAATGTAAGTCACTAATACACTGATGGTGAAGCTGGTGGCACGCTAGGCCATTTTTGGTGACACAACAGACCACAGCCTGAGGAATCTGAAAATTATTCAAGCATAACTTTCTCAGGCTCCAGAGGCCCCAGGAGAGCAGGGCCATTTCATATAATTTCTAGGGAGTCCAGAGAGAAGGTCTGGAGAGGGCGTTTTTGTATAGGGGAGAGTGTGTCATGCCAGCAAGAGTCAAAGCATTTTCTGAATTTTTGACAGGCCAAGCCCAAAAGATTTGCCATCACTGCACTAACAGCACAATGTAAATCATACTAGGAGACTACATTGGGTTATTTGTGGGAAGCAAGCTGAAGAATAACATATAGCACAAGCGTGTGTGCCAGAAGTAGAGAGGAAAGATGTTTATTTTTCCCCTCGAAGAAACTCAAGGACTGAAGAGAAATGTTTTGCAGGCAAGGTATATGTCTTAATTAAACCAAGCAAGATTGCCGTCTCTGCTTTACAGTACTAGGAACTGAGGGGATCAAAGGGCAGCCCTCCCAGTTCTGCTTCCCCTTCCCAAATCTGTGTCCATGACAACGCTTCTCCTCCTCCTCTCATTCATCAAGCAAGGGATGCTGAGAAAAGCTACATTAGCAGCAGCAGATGGACTGCCTGAGCGCCATTTTGAGTGGAAAGACAGGATGTGTCTATAATTAAGAAACTGAATTCACTTTGGAGTTCTACATCCCAGCTGAGCCTTTCTTTTTTACTCTTCCATTTGTACTGTGGGAGCAATAGGATCCAATCTCTCAGAGCTGCAGCAAACAAGGCAGAGATGGAAATGGGGGTTTTGGTCTCACATTTCATGCTGAATAGTGGTTGACAAGGAGCAATACAACACACACCTAGAGAGAAGAGTAGAGAGTAAACTAATCTCCCTCCCTCCAGAAATCAGTACAATACCATGATTGCCCCACTGCTAATAGCATTCTTCCCCTCCTATCTAAGTTGCCAATCATTTTTTCCAAGCTATAGTTGTTAATAGGTCACTTGTGCCATGGTGGAGCCTAGAGCCCTCTTATAAGACTCGCTAACCTTCATGGGGCTGTTGCAATGCAAAAAAAGGAAACTACTAAAAGTACACTGAAGAAGAGCATTTTAAAAAGACAACATGAAAACTTGCATCCACAGTCTGGCACTTCTAATGGACAATTTGGGCTCACGATTTGCCAAACTGGGTGAAACCAGAGGTCCATCTTGCTTAGAGATCTGTCTTCCACAAAAATCAGCCAGAGTCTCCAGAGGAAATCATTAGCAAGTCAGGAAAATAATGTTATGTTCACTCACCCTGAACCAGCAACAGTCTTAAGGACTGCCCTGTTCAGCAATCATTCAAAGTGATGACAGTACTGAAAAAGTAACCTGATGGCTAGACCTCGCACTTACAACTGCTGCAGCATCCCCGTGGTCACGTGGCTTCACCATCAGTGGCCATTTATGACCATCACAGTATCCCATGGGATTGTCATTTACAGGCTTCTCAATTGGTTTCCGACAAGCAGCGTGTTAACCCTGAAGCTGACCTGGCCGAAGCCATCTTGGAGTTTCAGTACTGCCACACTTGAGCAAGGGATAGGGAGGGGGGGATTAGAGATAGTTGGGGTTGTGTAGTCAAAATAAAATACTTTCTCTTGGGAACCAAGGACGTTCTCAAACCTGGCCAGAGGAAGGAGTGATGTCATCAGACCAGCGGACGCTGTCTTGATTGGGCCATGTGACTGATTGTTTGGGGTTGGAGGAAATTTTTTTACTTTTAATTAGGTGAAAACCAAGAGGCCCCTCAGAGCTGGTTTTCACCAGATATGCGCCAATTTGATATTTCCAATAAAGCTATTCTTCAAGGAATCCACCTGCCTCGGAATTTTTGCTTGCAATGGATCTATTACTTGGAACCCTGACACAGAGTCAATGGAGAAGCCAGTGGTAAAATCTAAGTAGAGGTCAAATCATGTCTCATGTCATGACTGCGGGTGATTTGGTTAACAACTGGAATGGGACATCATAAGTCTGGCATAGTCATGGGATACTTCACTTAACAACTGTGTCAATTAGCAATGGAGTTGCTGGTCTCAATTGTTAAGTGAGGACTACCTGTACCAAAGTCACACTTTTGCTTTCCTGGCAGACCCTCATTCTAATAAAACATAGTTATTTTAAAGGCAGTTTCAACCTGCACTTTGTACAGAAAAAAATATGTGTCTTTATTGCATGTTGTACCTAGAACATCCATTTTTCAGAATAGAGAGAACATTTATCTTTTGTCCTACTAGCACATGCAAAGGCATTAGAAATCACAATCTGTATGAAATATTCACCCCCATGTTCATTATAGGATCGAACTAGATGTGACGGTTAAAGATTAGGACTATACAGTGTTTCAGATCTGATGCCAAATGTTGCTTTGGACCTGTGGGAGTGCAAATGCATCATGTCAGGGACTAATTAAAGCAGCTGCACCTGTTTCCAGAATTGTGAGGCTACAGCAAGATCTGCTGAAATAACATAGAGCACAAAAATCTCTCTTAAAGCTAAAGGACCAAGCTTTTTCTTCATCTAGAGCAGGGGTGTCGCTACGCAGCCCAGGGGCCGGATGCGTCACACGCTGGCCACGCCCAGTTTAGCGAAGGGGAAAAAAAGTTTTGATACGTCACATGATGACGCCATGATGACGCGAGTTTGACACCCCTGATCTAGAGAGCCAATTTGGTTTAGTAGTTAAGGCACCAGCTAGAAACCAGGACATTGTGAGTTCTGGGCATGAAAGCCAGCTGGGTGACCTTGGGCCAGTCACTCTCTCAGCTCAACCCACCTCACATAATTGCAGCTGTGGAGAAAATAGGAGGAGAAAGAAGTATTTTTCTGCTTTGACATATTTATAAAAATAATAACAGTGGAATAAAAATAATAAATCAAAGATCAAGCTGGGCCTCATTTCACATTAAAATGTGGATTCGGAATTTCTCCCTTTAAAAAAGGAGAGTGAATAGATCTGAGAGCCAGTTTGTGTTTACAATAAATAGAGCAGACACTCCCAGCTTCAGTCAGTCAGGCATCAGAACCTGAGCATCAAGGTCTCCAGAAATCCAAACAACACACAGCTAGGAACTGAGTTTTTATTCTAATGGCAGACATTACAAACAACTGTCATTCGCTGATTTAAATAAGAGGTTAACTCAAAGTTTTTGTCTTCTTCTAATTCAAATCCAGCACCCACCAACAGATTTCTTGAACCTTTCCTTTCTCATACTTAGTCATTAATGGCAGTTGTCTATCCATCCATCATCCATCATATTTGTATGTCTTCTGATCTCATGTAAAAGTGGATTTTGAGCAGTGTACATTTATATTGCTTACATTTCTGAGAAGGTTTGCCACTAGCAAATTCTGACCCAGATGCTCTGAAGACAGCTGCAAGTTAGAACAGACAAGGCTGAGATACAGAAATATATCTTTATTGTCTATACCCACACAACATGATTAACCTGATTACAGAATTAACCCATCTTCTGGGTTCATGAACCACAAAGTAACCAAACATGCTACAGGGAGTCCTTGGTTACAATAGAGATCAGCAACTAAGCGACGTGGACATAAAGCACGTCATGTGATCACAGCGATTGACAATGGCAGTTCCAGCAGTTCCAGTTGGGGTCATTAGGTGAAACCTATATGATAATTACCTATCACATAACATGATCGCCAGTTGCAATTTTCTGCCATCTTCCCCATTGACTTTTCTTGTAGGCACCTTACAGTGAAGGTAGCAAATGATGATCGTTATGACTGCAGGATGCTGCAACAGTTGTAATTGCAGTTGTAATTGCAAACTGATTGCCAAGTGCCCAAATCAGAATTACATGACCAAGGGGACACTGTGAGTGCCACATCTTCAAAGACTGGCCATAAAAATCCAGCACCACCATAACTTTGTTGAACAAATGCTATCTAACCAAAGATAATCTGTACTTTCATGTAACAAATGAAGCCATAAAAACATTAACCAAGTTAATACTTACCAAATTCAGAATGTTGTAGAAACACAGTTGCTAAACCTTTAAGTGACATGATCAAATATGTTGTATGAAAGCAACTACTTAGTCCAAGGAAACTTCCTACAGTGTATCTCTACAGGAAATTATACAACTCCCTATGCTACCCAAACACATCTCCCCTTTGAAAATGCAATTTCCAACCTATTTTATCACAACTTCACACTAGCAGCGACTGCCTTATTTTCTAATAGTGAAGGGTCCATTTATTTATTACTTCAATTAATGCCATTCCATTTCTAAAAGCTCTGAGGGGCTTACAATTAACAACATAAAATTAAAACACAGAAAGTCAATATTTAACCATAATAGCAGGAAAGTCCCAATGCATCACCATTTGGATAGCAAACTCTTCAGGCATCCTCAACTACTTACTCTCTGAAGAGCCATGTTGTTGTTACTCTTTAAAAATATAATGTTAGAAGAAAATGAAGTCCAGTTCTGAGCTGGGATCGCATACAAATGACACAGTTCTGAGAGAGGAGGTAGGACTGAGGAGGTGCTGCTCAGAGGAGGTAGTTTATTCAGGAGCATAGAGGGCAGAAGTCAAAGGTAGTTACAATTTGGCATTTTGAGGCTGGTAGTAATTATAGGAAAAGTGGTCCTTTATATGTGAATGTGCTCTTATTGACGGATGTGCAGCTCCAGTTGGGGAAATGTACTTATCTAACCTTGCTGAATGCAACATCTTTTCCTTTCATGTGGGCTTATGTGCTGACTTTGGGGCAACCCTCTGGAAAACTCTGCGGTCTGTAAATTGCTAATGTTCACTAAATGAACTGTTGTAAATTGAGAACTATCTGTAGTTTCTTTCTGCTACTGGCAGGTTATGTTCATAATTGAAAGAGTTTAAAGGGAGTTCATGAATAAAAATATTCCTGAATCTAAATTTCTTCCACCAATAACAAGGAGTGGATGGTCTGAATATTTGGGGTAAATTGCTCTAGAAACAGAAGTCTTCACTAAGAAGATTCAAATTCATGTAGATGATATTGTCTTACATGTGGCACTGTTAGCAAATCTTCTTTAGTGGTTCTCATCTTTGATTTTTATGTCCAAAGCATCCCCCACTCCTTTGAACAAAAAAAAACAAACCCTCAGAAATATGGTTTTCAAATTTGTAGGAACTAAATTAGTCATGCAAAAAATATGTTTCTCTTTTATCCAAATGCAAAGATTGAAGCAATAATGCTAAAATGGTATACCGCCATGGTAACAGAGTTCACATTCTGTTCTCTTATCAGTTTTAGAGAACATAAAACAACTCTGCACAGAGATCTGTGTTAAATTTGCAGATAATGCGGTGCAGCCTTTCCCACTGTTGCTTCACGGATGAAATGATCTTCAGATTTCTTAATTCCAAATCATTTTGGCCTTGAATAATGGGAATTGGTCCACCACATCTAGAAGGCGGCTGATTAGCTGGTGGCACTGAGTAACTACACCAAGATGGAAGAGTCAGAAGGTAAATGTGTTTAATGAGCTGCTATGATATGGCTCACTATCTTCCTGGCCCTTTGTATGTGTTCTAGGAGGTCTTCCAGGTAGATACGTGCATACGGTCCAATTGTCACTAAACTAGAAATGTCCATTGGCTCAGATTTCTTCAGGTGGAAGAAATGGAGGATTTATTAACAGGTACGGCAGCTCAGTGGAACTTCCAATATAATCTTAATTACAAGTTCTCGAGGGGGGAAAAAAGTTAGGGAAGATGCAGCTTTTCTGATCATTTGTGATCTTCTGTTTGGAAACTGGATACTGGACATAATAGAATGCTTGTCCTTCATAAAAGCAAAATTCATCCCCTGCTTCATATCCCGTATCAATATTTAAAAAAAAAAAAAGGGAGGGAACATATTGTAAAAGTTGCTTCCAACACACATACAGGTAGTTCTCCACTTATAACAGTTCGTTTGCTGACCGTTCAAAGTTACAACAGCACTGGAAAAAAAGTGACTTATGACCATTTTTAACACTGATGCCCATTGTAGCATCCCCATGGTCACATGATCAAAATTCAGATGCTTGGCAACTGGTTCATGTTTATGACGGCTGCAATGTCCCGGGATCATATGATCCCCTTTTGCTACCTTCTGACAAGCGAACTCAATGAAGAAGCCAAAGTCACTTAACAATCATGTTACTAACTTAACAAATGCAATGATTCACTTAACAACTGTGGCAAGAAAAGTTGTAAAATGGGGCAAAACTCACTTAACAAATGTTTCTCTTAGCAATGTAAATTTTGGCCTCAATTATGGTCATAACTTGAGGACTAACTGTATTACTACTCCTGCTATAGGACATACATTTTAAGAGTACTAATTGGCACTATAAACACAGCACAAATGTTAAAGAAAGTTGGGCTGAAGCTAATGGTTCTGCTTATGGAAGGAAGGGGGTATTTTTATTTCAGTTCAGGCTGTTCAATGTTTCTTCGGAAATTGATTTAAACCCTGAATGTGCTGATATAACCTGAGCTGCAAATCTTAAGAGCTCCACAGAAATATAATTTCACCTTGCAGCAAGATGGATGGCAAATAAATTTAATAAAAAAATGAACAATAAATAAATAAATTCAACCTTAATTCAAGTGACCAAATTACATTCTGAAATAATCCCAGTTTGAAAATATTTATTTTTTAATACTTCAGATCTGTTTACTAGCAAACAAATTTAAAACTTTTTCATTTATTGTAAGAAGAATTTGAACTTCTTAAAATTACAAAATAATGGTATGTGCAATTAATGTGGATCTCTTCATTTCATAATTCCATAGTTTCACTATGGTGGACATTAGTTCTTTGCAGAAACTCTGAAATAAATGTTTGGGCAACATCCCGTATTAACAAATCAATAACTGAAGTGTTTTTAAAAAAAACTATATTATTCTCTTAAATTCATCAATATTCAGTTTAGATTAAGGACAGATTTCTATGAAGAAAATCTATCTGTGGTTGCTAAGAGCTGACACCAAGCAATTACTTAATCAATTTCTTTTTAAAAGCATCCATTTGCTCAGACACTCCAGATAAATTTAAAAAGTCTCGACTGCCAACCTTATCTTTGAAGAGTAAAATGGGTGTGAGGGGAATGTATGGGCTTTCTTGGCTTTTACATAGAATAGAATAAAATTCTTCATTAGACACACAAGGAATTTGTCCCCAGTGCATAAACTCTCTATGTACATACAAGCAACAAGTGATAAATCATGATCATAATCATCATAAACATACATTCATCATAAATCATAAGATAGTCCGAGGATACTAAATAAGCAATCAACACAAATCATACTAGGATACTAAGTAAAATTAATATAAATCGTAAGATACAAGCAAGAAAGTTATTGTTATAGATAAGGAAATAGGTAATAAGAGACATCAGAATAACAGTAAAACAGGTAGTTTGACAGTGTTGTGGGAATTAGTTGTTTAGCAGAGTCATGGCCTGGTGGAAAAAAATGTCCTTGTGTCTAGCTGTTTTGGCCTGAAATGCCAAACATTACAAAGATACTATAGATTAGCTCTATACTACATATGGCCCATTGGTTTTTTAAAAAAATAAATCACCAATCTGCTATCACCAAACCCTGCCACTACTGCTGCCTAGATTTTCATAGCCACTTCAACCCCAAAAGACATCTTTGTTGCTTCCAGGCCTATCAAACACTGCCAACTCCATTGCAAAATACCAAGCAGTTGTCTGATGCACCAGCTAGTCCTTTGGGGCCTGCAATTATTTTTAAGGTATTAATCTGGCTCTTTCCCCTCTACCACTTATGTAAGTCTACTATAAATTAAGAGCGTAATGCACTTTTGAATTGCAGGCAGTCCTTGTATACCGACCGCCTCTTTTAGCAAACATTCAAAGTGGTGTTTAAAAAAAATCACTTTACAAACAATGCAAAGGATTATTACAATGTCCGGGGGGGGGCGGGCACATGATTAATATTCACATGCTTCACAATCAGTGTGTAACAAGTATAGTTAATACAGAATGCAGAAGGAAAATCGGAAGTCACGGGTCATGTGATATATTTTTATTTTTGCTTTGCAACTGAGTTTCCTGTCTCCATTGTACTGGCTAAGCAAGATCTACTGTATATCTGCATGTTATAAAATCCTTCAATCAAGAATTATGGATTTATTGAGCATATGTGCACATATACATACACTCAATAAATCCATAATATATGCTTTTCTTTCAGTGTTTAAAAGACTCCAAGTTTACAATAATAAGAATCTCACTAATAAGAATTCACTTTCTGCTTTTCACATCAGAACAGTAAAAAGTGAAGGAGCCGCACAGAAACCTGACTAGATGAATTCTATGGGATTTCTTTCCAAAATGAGCATGCTTTAGATTACACTGTATTGCAAAGGTGTGCAACCATTTTCAGATCAATGGCTACACTTCATTTTTCGAATCTTATGTGTGTGGCTAAAGAGAAAAAAATAATTGTTAGGGCAAGCTTAAAATAAATCTAATACTTTCTAAAGCAGAGGTGTCAAACTCAGTTTCATTGAGGGCTGCATCAGGGTTGTGTTTAATCTCAGGGGGGCATGGCCGGGGGAAGGGCATGGTCAGCTCGACGTCACTCGAGGCTCAGTTTTCAGCCACAACGGCCTCCTGCAGCCCTCTGTCAGCAAACATGGAGCGTGCAGCCTCCCTGGGCTCCATGCCTGGCAGAGGCACCGCGGGCTGGTTCTTCACTGTTTCCAGAGTGGCCCCACGGGCCAGATCTAAGCTCTCCATGGGCCGGATCTGGCTTGTTTGCACAATGAGAAAGTGTGGTTGTGAAGGAATTGTGCATTATAATTAAAACATTTGTTTTACTTTCATCATGCAGTTTTGTGCTTTGTAGTTTTAAACATTGATCTATATCCGAGAGCTTCTTTTGGACAAAAACACTATCTATCTATCTATCTATCTATCTATCTATCTATCTATCTATCTATCTATCTATCTATCTATCTACCTACCTACC
>JANHFL010002463.1:17214-32665 GCA_032468155.1 Oxyrhabdium leporinum | reverse complement strand
TATCCTGTCAGAGCTGAAGAAGCTTCTTGGATGAGAAGCAAAACATCTTCAAAGAAAAAACAAGAAAGTCCAGTTGCCTCTTGAAAAAGCACCTTTGGGATATTGATAGGCAGATATTTTTGTATATTAGGCTTAATATACCAGGAGAGTATCTTCTGTGTAATAAACTTACCTCTTGTAAATACAAGAGGAATATTCAGGCTACACTTTGTACCATATTTTAAGTACAACACTGCCAGAAGCTAGAAGGAACTGAAATATTTGATTAAAAGGTGGGGAGTGAACTCAGCTTTATTTAGTTTGATTTAAAAGTTATGTTCAGAGAACCTCAGTGTTTTTCTTGGAAATTATTTTTACTGGAGTACTTGTAAATATTTTAAGACACAATAGCTCAATAGGGTCCACTTCTCTTACATTATTTAGATTTATGAAGGAGAGGTAAGATAGAATGAAGGCAGGAGGAACTCTTAGCATACTAATTTTAGCATGTCTGAAGAGCCATGTACATAAATATATATCTGGGCAGAATTTCATTTTACTGTTAAATATGTTCAATATTGAAACACAGCAAAAAAAAGTGAAAGAATAAATAATTAATTAGGCTCGCCTATCCTGGCCTTTAATATTTTGTGTGTGGTTGTATCTAAGATGTGGTTGGGGAGTTGCTTCTATTTTTATTTGGTTTACTTATTTAGAAAAACTGTATGGCCTTCCAAATCACAGCAACCTTGGGCATCTTAATTTCTATCTCATGCTAAAAGTTATGTATAAAATAAATGAACCTCTTCTAGTTCTTATGAACAGGGATTTTATCTGCAACATTCCCATCCATAATCCTGAAATGAGGAACGGTTCCAGGATGTTCTGGGATCCAACAATGCAGTCAAATCTTTCTGCCAGACATTGTTTTGGAAGAGGGGAAATGTGATTTTAGGTCCCTCTGATATAAAATATTCATATCACCGTAAGGAATGTTCACAGCTAAAGAATAAAAATAGTCCGCCAGGTGTTCAGACTGGATCTGGCATTTTTATCCACCTACTGTGTTTTTCCCAAGGACCTGGGATCGGCAGATGTGGATGACCCAAAGGCAGAATGGGACACAGCCAACTCACTGTGGACACCTCACCACAACCAACTTGCTGTAGGACAACTCGCCACGACCAACTCACTGTGGGACAACTTGCCAGACAATTTATTAATTCTATTTAATTATTTAAAATAAATAAAAAAATGTTTTAATTTTTGACATTCAGATTTCATTTTGTCCCTTCTTTTGCATCCTTTTTTCAATCTTTCTATTCCACAATTTCTTTGACATCAGTGTAACTTTTGTCCTGCAGCGAGTTGGCCATGGCAAGTTGGCCATGGTGAATTTGCTGTGGCAAGTTGACCATGATAGGTTGGCCATAGCGAGTTGGCTGCAGTGAATTGTCATAGACACCATCACCCCCCGAAGGTACTTTTTCAAAAGGCAACTGGACTTTCTTTCTCTGTCTTTCCTTGAAGATGTTTTGCTTCTCATCCAAGAAGTAAATTGGAGCTGAAGGAACTGAAGAAGCTTCTTGGATGAGAAACGAAATGTCTTCAAGGAAAAACAAAGAAAATCCAATCGCCTTTTGAAGAAGCATCTTTGTGACAGCCATGACCTGGATGACTGAGAACCTTCATAGATGTATCCGATAGTGTTAGAGGTATTGTAGCAGAATGTAAGCTATTACAAGTAAAGCTGCCTTTTGCAATTGATTGATGGTGAATCTGTCGATGCCAATGGTGTTCAAGTAGTGTTCCAGCTATTTTGGGATTGCTATTATTCTGTAGAAGCCAAGACTTGATAAGTGATTCATTTCAATTTATTTGGGGAGCATTGTTCAATTCATCCCAATGACATAAAAATTAATCAAGCAAACACAGGGCATCTTTAATAAGCTTATTTTAGGGCCAGATAACATTCACAGAGAGAAGAGTTGTATCAGATCATGTCAGCATAGTTGTCACCTGGTGTGTCCACAAAACTCTGGCATGCCTCATTTCTCAGCAACCAACACATCCGAAGTTACTTTTGTCTGCAGATGGAAAGGTCCAGCTTTATCAGATGGGCTGCTTGCATCAGATGAACAGATGTCTCTGTCAAGCTCATATGTAGAACATGAGACTGAGCACTTACTTACACCCATTTTTTTCCTCACCATCACCAATTTCCTTAGTATTTTATTTATACTAGGATGCTCAACTTGGTGCTCTTCAGTTATGTAGAATTTCAGTTCCCAAATATTCCAGTTAGCGCAATCTGTGGCTGAGAATTGTGAAAGGATTAAACATAGCATATTTGGAACATGTAAGCTTGGTTGAACTTTGGATCCTCCAAGTGTTTCTAATACACTTGCCAACAGACCCAATGGTGATGAATACTGGACAAATTCAGTGGTATCTTAGCAGCAGGCTCCATGGCCCTCCTTCCCATAAAAAGAGTCACAAAATAATATATGTTGGGGAAAACCAAGAGAAAATCTTCCCTTTGCAGAATACTTCAGCTCTGCCATCCAGAAAACTTGCTATGTTATACAAATGAAGAACTGACATTCTTTTTTACCCCATGAATAATTAACTTACAGAAATCACTACTACCGGTATTAAAGTGTTTTTAAAGAGATTTGGAATACAGAGGAGGACACACTATACTAGCCAGGATACCCAAGATGAGACCAGATAAAAATAGAAAACGTTCTCCTCTAGTTCTTTTGACAAAATGGTAGCCAAACTTTTAATATGAGTTGGAGGGGAGAAAAAGGATTAAACTATAAAGCTGTGGAAGATACAGGAAGGGAAAAAAATGGAAAGATGAGCAGATATGAAAGTCACAAATATCCTGAGTAAAGAACAACATTCCAATCCAAAGAGGAAAGAGTAGCAAAATCACACGTACTCCAGCGATCATTTACAGATATTCCTCGACTTACAACCACTCATTTAGCAACTGTTCAAAGTTACAACAGCATTGCAAAACAATGACTTATGACACTCCTTGCACTTATGACTGTGACAGCATGCTCATGGCGTTACGATCAAAATTTGGGTGCTTGGCAACCAGCACGTATTTACAACAGTTGCAGCCTCCTGGTATCATGTGATCTCTTTCCCAGACAGTTTCTGACAAGCAAACTCAATAGGGGAAGATGGATTCACTTCATGACCATGTGATTCACTTAACGACTGCTGAAATTTGTGTAACAACTGTTGCAAAAAAAAAGTTCACGAAACCAGATATGACGCTCTGGAAATTCTGGTGGTAAGTGAAGGACTACTTATTGTCCAATCAGCTGCTTAATACAGGATATGCTAAAGCACTTCAGACAGATGGTTATTCAGGGACCTCAAGGGAAGAAGAAACTGCCACTTCATGAGATGTATTTCATTGTTACCATTAGGAAATTCCTCTTCATATCTGACTTAAATCTACCTGCCAGCAGTTTCTATCCACTGGTCCTGCTCCAGCATGATGGAGAACAAGTTCACTTCTTCCTGTACAGCTTATATATTTACCATTTTCTACATCACCTCCTCTTGTGGCTCAAGGCTGATATATATATATATCCCCCTTTACTATTCTCTTCTTCAGGGTAAGTATAACTAGTTCTTTTAGGTTGTTCCGCTTAGGACTTGGCTTCCAGTTCCTCACACCATCTTAGCAGCCTTCTTCTGATTTTGCTTTGGTTTGTCAAGGTCTTTTTCAAACTATAACACCCTGAGCTGGACATAGTGAGGCCTGAAAAAAATCAGAATGGAGGGGGCAATTACCACCTGCTGGGATCTGATTCTGTCCCCGTTAATGCATTTGAAAACAGCATTTGCCTTTTAGCAACTGCACCACACTGTTGGGTTCATATTCAAAACAAAAACCTACAAATCTGTAAAGAAGGTATCTGAAATGCAGGGAGGTGGACACAACACAGGAATGGTGATATATTAACCTGCCCTACATTTAGAAGCTCCAAGGCTGAGATATTTCAAGCATCACCTCATGCAGATCTCTGGGAGTGGCAGGGTTTGAGGAAACGCTGTTTATTTGAGCCTGCTGTTCTAGGTGAAGATTCTGACTCAGTGTCAAAGTTTGTACATCACAAAAGTTAGCCCTAATAAGACTAGTGTAATTCTGGCTTAATGTAGTACATGAATGAAGTCATTAAATTTGTAAACTATGATTCATTTGTGTGACATAGCACATTGTGTTAATCAGGCCATATTTAGTTTCAATAGAAGAGAATATATGTACGTCAGGGTTGAATTGTGGGGTCCTTGGTTTTCTGAGCTTGGTTGTTTCTTGCAGACATTTCATTACCCAACCAGATAATATTATCAGTTCTAGAAGGGGGTGGGATTTGCTCGGCATTTATTTGAAAGTAGCTTCCTTAAAGTTTTGGGCATTGCAGCATCCTTGTGGGTACATGGTTGTAACTTGAGTGCTTAGCAACTGGCTCACACTTAAGATGTTTTCAGCATCTCACAGTCATGTGATCACCATTTGTGGCCTTCCTTGTTGGGTTTCCCACAAAGTCAATGGGGAAGCCAGCAGGAAAGATGACAAATTTCTCTGTGTTTACACCTCATGCTTTCCACTCCCATCTTTCCTGTGCTCATGACATGCCATACCATGCATCCTTGCAATCTCCACCTACAGCCCGCACAGCACTCCTGCAGTACCACTGACTCATTTATCTGGGACTCCTTCCATTTCCTGCTTAATGATCTGCATGTCTTGGGTTGCAACAACAATCAGGACTGCTGGGATTGTTGTTGCTAAGTGATGGGATCACAAAACAATACTTTACGACTGCATCACTTAGCAACGCTATCCTAGTCCCAATTGCCATCATAATCCAAGGACTATCTCTAGGCAAAGAGCGTAGCCTAGCTCAATCTGCATTACCTTTAGGAATTGGCGATGATAACATCTCAGCTGAACATATTCAATTATATTTTTAAACTTATGATTCGATTCACTTGAATTAATTGCAGAACTCTGAAGACTATCTCTACTTATGCTTTTCAGAAAAGACAGATCAAGCATTTTGCCACAAATTCAAGGGCAGACTTCTGGTAATTATCCTTTTTTATTCAACTAGGCAGATACAAAGACAATGGAAAGACCTGGTCTTGGAAAACCCTTCGAGCTGGTTTTCAAAGGCCCCTTTCAGGGAAATTAATTACTGTACTTCAAGGAGATTGGTTAGCTGTCCTCCCTCATCCAGACTCACTGCATGATATGAAGGAAACTAATCAAACTCTGCCTAGAGTTACAAACCAAATTGTCTTCAGGGGTTCCAGCAACCCTTTTCTCTCTCTGCAGCAGCACCCTTTATGGGTCTCTTGATTCCAATGTTCTTATCTCAGCATTCTGTGTCTGAACCTTTTAGATAAGAGAGAGACACTTATAGTATTGGCACAATAAAGCCACCCCCCTCCCTTTGAGCTGTTCTATAAAAAATTGATCAGGGATGAAGTTGATTGCAAAGACCTGCTATAAAACAACTGAGTCCAGTCCTTCGCTGTTTCCAGGGTGGCCCCATGAGCCAGATCTAAGCAACCCCGTGGGCTGGATCTGGCCTATGGGCCTTGAGTTTGACACCCCTGTTCTAGGGCAATGTAGCACAGAAGGGATTGCAAAAGACTATTTAATTTTGCAAATGTAACAATTTGCTAAACTAAATCTAGGAGAGAATATTTTTTTTCAATCCTGAGAAGCCAAAAGCCAACTTTGAGGGCCAATCCTTTGCAGCACTGCATAGAATTCAAAATTCTTAACACTCATAAACTGTGGGATTTTCTCAATCTAGCTCTCAGTGTGTAGTTAGGGAATATAACAGCTTTTGAGAATCTGTCTCAGAACACCCAAGGCGTCCTCCCCTCCCTCTCACCAATTCCTTCTATCTCCAACTGCTGAAAAGAGGCAGAACGTTTTCAGATACAGGATGGTTAATGGAATGAACTTACAGTCTACTTAGGGTAAGGGATAGGAACCTGTATATTGCTTAACTGTGATTCCCAGCATCCTTCACTGTTAGCATGATAGCGGGCACAGCTGGAGGTTATTGATATATTGAATTTGCATCCAGTCTCTTACTCAAGAGCTCAGGGTGACTTAAATGAAAGAGACAGCCCTCCTGCTGCTATGTCTATCAGCAAGCATTCAAATCAGATTGGATTGAAAGATGATGCCTGTCTCTGTACCATTAGGTGTGCTCTGTTTGTCTATTGGACACTTGAACATGGAACCTTTTGGTCCACACCAAACACCTTAATCATTATACTTCAACATCTGTGCCTCAATAGCATCTGGAGAGCCATGGGATTCCTGGAAAGCTTAAAATAGAGACTGAATCATGCCATAAAGCAAGTCTTCAGTCCCCTTGGGGAAGAACTTCTAGGATAGCCTCCTCCTATCCAGAGAGAGAAGCTTCAACCAGCGTAGTGGCATTACTCCATCTTCAGTCACATGCATCTCAGATAGTACAACCAAATAGCTGCTCCCACTATTCTGTGAGATGCATATGCAAAAGTACTACAACAATGCAAAAGTACTGTGACAACGTGTATCTGAACCAGATGCATTCAAGAAAGTGAGGACAGAGATACCATTATGCTATCTTGCTCAGGTACCTTCATTCTGAACCTTGAAGGTTCAGAAACCCTAAGCAGGTTCAACACAGTATGTGTTGGTGTTCTTTAGCACTGATGGTGCTTGTAGAAACCACAGCCATTCTAAGCTGTGTCTATATTCCCCAAGGTTGGTCAACAGGAATACAACTCAGAACGACGCACGTCTCTCTTCTGGCTCATTTTCTTGAACAGATGGCTTAGCAGTGTGTTGGTGGGTGGCTCAATTCCTGTGTTTACCTAGGCAACTTACACAATTTTAATTTTAGCCTAGGGCTAAAAGTAGGCATTAAGTAGATTGCCCACAACATATGCTACCATACCTTATGCATCATCCCATAAGTCTGGCAGCTGCCCACTATACTATTTGTTTACACCATTGTCCTATTATGATCTGATTTTCATCAAACGCCTCACTCGGGCAATGGAAAGCCTTGCTGAAAGCCACTCAGAGTGAGTCAGCAACCTAATTGCAAGGAGAAGCTTCACAGGCCCATGATGAACAACCTGCAATACTACATCACAACAGATGTTTCTGATCACGAGTGAGCTAAAGTGGGAGCCACAAGCATGGAGCAAGCTGGGGAAATGTGAAATGTGAGGAATTGCCTAATGTGCCGATCTCATTCCAAATGTTATTTTTTCTTAAATATGCACCAGGTAGAATTAGTTACAAAAGGCCATAGATATCCTTTCTCACCTATCCTACTTTTCATAAATGTAACCAATAGGGAACTTTTAATGGGAGTACTTGCAAACAAAGCAACAACTCCTCCAGAGACACAAAAGACAGCCAGCCAGAAAGAAATTATTGGTTCAAATTATTGAGAATTTGGTCAATTTTCTCTAAGAACTCAAGCCTTCCTTTTAAGCAGGCATAGCTACATGTGGATACTGGTACCAGTTGTAAAATCTGGCAGAATCCCAATGACCAATCCAGACGTAGGCAATATGGTGCCTGTAGGCACCAATTTACCTGTGGAAAAGTATTCTGGTGCCCACCAATGCCTCTGGTTCATCTATTTCATTTTGATTATCTTTTATTTAAAAAAAATGAAATGTAAAATGATTTCCAGTTGCTTTTGCTCTTCAGATACACTCTGACGAAATAAACAAGCAAACAAATAAACAAGCATAGCTGCAGTAAAACAAACCACAACAAGTATCAGAGCAAATGAACATACATGCATATTCTGGATGATTGTTCCATGCACGTACAACCATTGATTCTAGAAGTTCTGATTCATAGAAGTAAACGGACAAGACCCAACTTCATGTTGCTTTGTTTAGGAAAGTGAAAGGAAGATGACAGAATTGTTGGCAATAGTCTTTTTCATAGCATGAAAGGGTACAGCAACAAAATTAGCCATTCTGTAGTTGTAGTGCTTGAAGGAAACAGACAGGACCCCAGACCAGGTTTCTACTTAGTAGTATTCAAATTTATATGGCCATCCATCTCACAGGGGGTGACTGGATGGCATACAACTATCTAATAAAACAATAAATATAAAATAATAATCACTCAAAACCATTATAAATTATTAAGAAACATTGCAAATGATAAAAGCAGAACTAAACAAGAACAGGAAAGTAAACAATTAACTCTGTGAGTGGATTATATTTATTAACTAATGGTCAAAGCAGAAATTTGAGTAGGTGAAAAAAAACAGGGCAATGCCTGCAAGTTTGATCACTATTCATTTTTACAGGGATTACCTAATCATGTTGTTCTGATAATTTCTCTTATACTTCCCTCATCCCAAGGCAAAACTAGCTATGTTTTCACTCAGCTCTTGGTATTAATCCAAAAAGCTAAATCACCATCACCTTCCTAAAAACTATCTTTCAATTCTATTAGGCCTTAAACAAGGTATCTTGCAGTCAGGGGCCCTTAAGAATTGCAGAAAGAACTAGAAAATCTAGATTCTTGGCTGGGATATTTCTCAGGGGGCAATACTTCAGCCAGGCTCTCCTACTGTATAATGGCGCTGTCCAAGGTCCTAACATTATTTGCAATTTTCATCTTGAATTCCACTTTGTGATTTTTAACATGCCAGATGTAATAAAGGCCATCTAGTGAGTGTCCATGCCAACCTTACACAACCAGATGCCCTACTCAAATTTGGACCCAGGGGGGTTTCTACCTATGCACAAATCGTAATTTTGAGCAGCCAGATACTTCTTTTAGCTACCATAGATTTCCAGCAATAATATAAAACATAAGTATTGGTTATTCTTAATTTCCTTGATTCAGGAGACAGTCTAGCTAGCAATTATGGAGTTACTGTTGCATTAAACCATGGAGACATGTAGAGACAGCTGAATTTGGGAATATGCAAGAATATTGGAACACTGAATGCTTCTTTGTACAGATCTGATGTGGGAGCAGACAACTGAACTACACTTAGTTCTCTGTTAGCAAAACCTCTTCAGCAAGTATTCAAACTTATGATGGTGCTGAATGAGTTATGCTCATGATTGGTACTCAAGTTCTGGCTGTCCCAGTAGTCCCATGGTCACATTATTGAAATCTGGGCACTTTGTAGCCAGCTCACATTTATGACATTTTCAGTGTTTTACAGTCAAGTGATTGCCATTGGCAACTTTCCTTTTTGGCTTTGCACACGCAAAGCGAAGGGGGAAGCCAGCAGGGAAGGTCGCAAGTTGCTCAGGTAAGTCTTCTTGCAGCCCATTCAAGCCACACCTTGCAGGCCAACTCCACACCCTTCACGCACTTCCCACCACCTGGCAACAGCCACTTACCTGTCAGCCAACCTGCTTGCAAACTGCCTGGGACGTGCAACTTCCCGCCAGCTTCTCCACGGACTTTGATTGTTGGAAACCAGTGTGCAGTTGCAAGGAGGTTCTTGCTTAATGACCTATGATCCTTGCTTAACAACAGTAATGGAGACTGAAGGGATTGTTATCACTAAGCAATGAGGTCATGTGACATTACACTTTACAATCCCATCACTCAGCAATGGAAATTCTAGTCCCAATTTCCATCATAACTCGAGGATTATCTATATAATGTTTAAATTATCTGTTTGGAAACATAGTATATGCAGGTTCCAGGATATGAAATGATTATTTATGTTCTAAAACATGTTTAATTTTTTTAATATATTTTGTGTAAGGACACCAGAAACCTATAAGAGATTTGAATATTTTCATAGGAAATCATAATTTTTATCACAATCTTTATTCAGACCTTTAAAATTTTTTTATTGTGGAATAGCAAATACTATTTAATTGCCTATTATAGAAAGCTGTCTTTATCTTCAGAAAAAGAAAGGAATGAAGAAGGAAGGATTGGTTGGTTCAATTTGACTTTTTAGCATCATCCTCATGGTTCAGAAATTAATAAAGAAACTCCTTTGTCCAAATTATAATTGATTTAAAAAAGCCAAGGCAAAGGCTCAAATCCATGGTTTAAAAATATAATTCTGTTATCACAGAACTAGAGTTGGGACACATATAACCACAATCCTCTCGCTTTATAGCATGTCTTCTAAGCTTATGTTCTCTGGCTTTATTGTCTCCAGATAACTGCGGAGTGTCCCCATCTACAATATACTCAGCAAAGTTCTGTTGGCTTCTCATGTGCATAATCTAATTAGCTCAAAAATACATCTAAATAGTCTTTCTTACAGGTAAAGGCCACAAACTTCACACAACTCACAATTCTTCACTAAGCTAAGCAACTTCATAGCAATAGGTTGCTATTAACAATTTCAATTTATCTGCCCAATCCACCTGGCTAATTTGTAGCCATATGTGCTCGTTTGTTTAGCAAAGGAGGCAGTGACTATTATTCTGGCAAAAACAACAACAAAGGTGTTGCTGACAAACTGGAAGAGCATCTTGACCAGTTGAAGAGTCACAGGATGATTTGTGTGCTTCATTAGAATTGGTAACTGTGGCTGTGCCAGTAGGTAAGAGAGCCAGAAGTGTCAACGGTCTTGGTTTAAACTGCATTCATGTTTCATTTTTTATTTTAATGATGTAGAAGGGACCTCAACAGAAAACAAGCGTGCAACACCACCCATATTTGCATGTGATCTCTCATGCATGGAATTTGTCACGTGCATGTAATCACCTACATAGATTCTGGGAAGCTACAGCATTTTGCAGGCCACATTCATATGCAGCGAAAGACCTACAGGCTTCCAACTTTCTCTGGAGAAAACAATCTCAAGCTGGACAGCTACACAGTAGGGAAGCATGGAAATGCATAATTACTAGAAAACATGGGCTTCTTCCAGTGGTGAAAATTGCTAAAGTAAGAAAGTAAGCTTCCAATTATTTTGTCATAGTTGAAAGTTTTGAAATGTTGGAGATACGGAGGTGAGATGTTGAAGCAATCCTGAGATGAGTTGCCAGTATCATGTCGTAACAGAGTCTTAACTAAACACAATTGAGCTCAAGTCTCTCATTTCACAAATCAGTGAGTATCCACTAGTAGGGCTTGTCTTTCCAACTTCTCCATCATTGCACAAGTACCTTATCCCTTCTCTGGAATTCAACTACTGGTATGTCATTAGAGTTCTGTCTTTTGAGACCCAATTTGGTCGAGTGGTTAAGGCACCAGAATAGAAACCAAGGGACTGTGAGTTCTAGTCCTGGCTTAGACCTGAGAATCAGGTGGGTGATTTGGATCAGTAACTCTCTCTCAGTGCTTGATAACAGGCTTAGGTGACAAACCAGTTGTCAATTCCTATTGCAACCAATGGAAAAACATTTGGTTGATACGAAAAAAAAGACATTCTACATTTGCAGGAAAAATGCTAGGAAGAAAAAAAAATTAAGAGTCCTGCCTTTTGAACTAACAAATAGACTCTTCTCTGGGCTTACTTGAAGACTCAAAAGCAGATTCTTACACTTCAAAAGTACCAAACAAAAATATTCATATTTTAAAGGCTCATTACTCCAGAAAAAAAATGCATATGACTGACAAAGGAACAATAGCTTTTTCTGCAAAAAGATGTCTCAATCAGCATGCATTCAACTTTTGTGTGCTCAAAAAAATATTTGTCAACTTCTACTTAAATAAGCAAAATGTTACCCGTGTATGTTAGTCTCCCTTTTAATTATATACTGCAGGTGTTTTGATATGAAACTATGATGATTCTTGAATTAAGGATTAGATAAGCCATTAAACTTCCTCACCATCATCTCTGTTTAATTGACAATGAGTGTTATCTGTCACCATATTTAAGTGGTCCAACTTTTCCCACCACCACAAATAGCCATTAAAACATTCATGTCCAATATATGGGAAAATAGCCATAAACAGAACAAAATCATTTTATTAAAAAATATGTTGCTAGAGATTCTATCTGGCTTACAGAAAATTGAAACCAGAAACAAAACACATACTCTGGGTATGATTCAACCAGATTGAATATAGAACAGAATAATAGAGTTGGAAAGGACCTTGGAGGAGCAGGAGACCCTATACCATTTCAGACAAATGGTTGTCCAGTCTCTTTTTGAAAGCCTGTAGTGACAGAGCATCCACAACTTCTGAAGGCAAGCTGTTCCACTGGTTGATTGTTCTCACCTTCAGGAAATTTCTCCTTAGCTCTAGGCTGCTTTTCTCCTTGGTTATTTTCCACCCATTGATTCTCGTCTTGCCTTTTGGTGCTTTGGAAAATAGGTTGACCTCCTGTTCTTTGTGGCAAACCCTCAAATATTGGAATACGGCTACCACCCTAGTCCTTATTTTCATTAGACCGGGTATACAATTCCTGTAGTTGTTCTTTGTATGTTTTAGCCTCCAATCCCCTAATCCAAAAATTGGAATCTTTGCTGGGGAAACAACTGAAGCTTTACACATGATGCAATTTGTCCTCTGCTCCTTTATATCACCTCCTGTCCTCCTTCCACCCGCAAGCAGCAAGCTCTTCTTGCATTCATTTTGTTCAGACTCCCCTTTTTAATCCTCTTCATCCTTATGCAGCTTGGCCCCCAATATTCCACTGAAAGGCATCTCTTAGCCCAACAAATTTGCACAGCACTTACTTAGGAGAATGATGCAATCTGCTAGGAAAAGCGATGATGCTTTGAGACTACAGATATTCAGCCCTGCCCAAGAAGAGGCAGGCTTCATTGGAATTCTAAGAAAATGCATCGCCTTTCTTAGCTATTCCCATACAAAGAGACACTCTATGATATTAAATCAGTACTGCTTTCCTTATCTCACCAAATAAGTGTTAACCAATCATTCCAAGCAACTATCTGTCCCAGAATGCTCAAGGGAAGTCATCATTACAATTAATTTCATGCTACAGTCTCAGCAGGCATTGGCATTTTAGACATACTATCTTGCAGCAATCTGATTTTTATCCAAAGACAATACTTTTTAATGGAGCTGAACATCTGTCGATGCCAAACTTTTCCAAAATAACATTCAGGCTGAGGATGGAAGACAAAGAAAGCAACTAGAATACTGTGGAATTTTCCGGGTTCTCTTCTGAAATTCCAAAAAGGATTATCCAACCAAATTCTCCCCTGATGTAAAAATTCTTCTTTAATTCAAAATCAATTTAAATGCAAAGTAACTGAGACAACTCTTTCAGTATCTAGCACTATTTTACTATTTGTTGAGAAACACCGGCCCGGTATTCAGTCCTCTACCAGTCCGATCTTGGGATTGACTATAAATCTCTGGTTGAACTACCTAGCTAAATTTTGGGTCTTTCTCATTTACACCCTATTCTTGTTTTTGTAACATCTTGCTACACAAGAAAAAAAGTAAAACATGAAAACTTCTTGCGTTTTTGTGTGCCCTAATAAAGATAGCATTTAGCTATTAATTTTAGTTTTCCTCCAACTTTGAATTAAGCTAGCGATCAATGTTTTAATGTAATTTCCTAAAATCAACCCAAAGATTACATTACAATCAGACTTAGATCTAATTAATGTACAATCAAATGACGGGATTCATTTCTATCAGATTTAGAGAGGGCCATCAATTTAGTTGTTTTTAACGGTTTAGGTAGAAATGGACAAATTCATGCCAGATATCACTAGCAACAACCATTAGTATTGGAATCTGTCTACCACCACATGATTCCATGGCAGCACTCTTGAAATATCAACTATTTATGGAGCAACAATTGAAGAGAATAACTATCATCAGAGCTTTGGAATTTTCCAAATATATAGGTAGTCCTCGACCTACAACAATTTATTTAGTGATGGTTCAAAGTTACAACAGCACTGAAAAAAGTGACTTATGACCATTTTTCTAACTTAAGACTGTTGTAGCATCCTCATAGTCACATGATAAAAATTCAGACACTTGGCAACTGACTCATATTTATGGTGTCCTGGAGTCATATGACCTCCTTTTGTGACCTTCTGACAAGCAAAGTCAATGGGGAATCCAGATTCACTTAACAACCATATTACTAATTTATCAACTGCAGTGATTCACTTAACAACTGTGGTCAGAAAGGTCATAAAATGGGGCAAAATTCACTTAAATGTCTCACTTAGCAACAGAAATGTTGAGCTTGTAAGTTGGGGACTATCTGTAATTTCTTAGCTGTTATATCTCACATAAATATGAAATAAATAACCCTTTGGCCTAATCTACCAAAGCTCTACTTATAGTTTAATCTTAGTTTTTCTTCCCTTCTATTTCACCTCATCACTGCCTTTTTCCAAAATGTAGCAGTAATTTTAAAAACATGGAGAGATGTTGTGTAGATCTATATGCACTTCTTTTTTTATGCAGCACAATAGTATTTAAAATCCCAGTTTTAAAATATATACAGCTTTTCTAAATTAAGAAACATACATAGGGTTTCTTGAATTCTGAAAACAGTGAGAAAAAAGAACCAGGTACGCACTGATATACAAAACTGAATATGAAATTCTGGAATTCTGGTGCAATAACTAAAAGTGCCAAAAGAAAAAGAAGTATACAAGTGTAAAGTGCTTTCTTTTATGCATGTTCACAATTTGAATTTTCAGGGGAAGAAATAGGAGAAGGGTGCAAATAAATAATAACAAACTATTATCTCTAATATCTGTCAGCAAAGCACTAAAAATCATCTACATTCAACATTTGAGGTTCCTTCCCTGGGTTTTCTGACTAAATAATTTGTTCCTATTATGACCCAAAAAAATGGATGAAATCGCAACTCAGTTTTTCATAAAACCACCTTAACAATATGTGCTTAACTTTGTGAAATGCTATATGTGGAACCATCCACAACGTATAGCTACAGCCACAATGATTCCACATTTTTCCTAAATTAACAACAGTTCCAATTATCAGAAACCATAGCCAAATCTAAGACTTTACAGTGATTATTTAACAGGATCTCAGTATGAGCTATTTGGACTGATGTATCTGAAAGGAGATCCTCCAGAGGAGCTGAGCCATGTTAAAAAGTGCTTTACTTTAGCAATCTCTCCTTTGTTTGGCTCCCAGCAATTTATCTTAGCTGGCAACAGTCAAACATATGAAGTTACAGTGAAGGAGACTCAGAATAGAGAGATCAGTTTTCAAGGTTGGTGGAAGAGTAACCTTTAAAAAGGAAAAAAAATTAAAAGGCTGAGAAGAATAAAAACAAAAAAGGGAAAGCAAGACAAACAATGGCTTACAAGATTTTTCCCAACTGATTTAATAACATGGCCTGGGGAATCTGTATTTTCTTCTGGGTAATGAAATAACATTACCCAGGAGTGTTTCTATTTCCCACTCATGTGGTATCTGTTTGTGCTGTATGAAAGGAAAGAAGGAAGGAAGGAAGGAAGGAAGGAAGGAAGGAAGGAAGGAAGG
>JANHFL010002463.1:0-16664 GCA_032468155.1 Oxyrhabdium leporinum | reverse complement strand
GAAAGGAAAGAAGGAAGGAAGGAAGGAAGGAAGGAAGGAAGGAAGGAAGGAAGGAAGGAAGGAAGGAAGGAAGGAGCCTGACAAAAACTGCTCAGCTCTGTCCTAGAGCTAAGACATTTATTTATTCATAAATAAATAAATGAATAAATCTAGACTGCATCCTACTTTAGGCACTGTAGGCAAAAACCTAGCTCTGAAAAGAAGGTACTAATGAAAGGAAAAATGGAAGTAAAGACAGGAAGAGGCAACCAGCAGTAAGAGAGAATGGATTCAGCTACAATGGCGATGGGTACACTGGGGAACACCTGAGACATCAAGTTAGGCACAGATTGTCATGGAGAAAATCTGTCTACGTGGTTGCTAAGAATGGACAGTGACTATAATAAAAGACCCACAGAGCTTTTCTCAACTGGCTCTGATTCACTTCCTCATCAGGACAGCCAGAAGTGAACAGCATTTTAAGATGATATCAGATTTCAGTGCCACCACTCATCTTGGACTCTCAGCAAAGGAATGTGAGCACTTAAGGAGTGTGTGTGTAACAAAACACAAAGTATTCCATAACTCAAGCATATTCACTTTATCATCTGTTGTTGCCTAAATCATTGTAGCTATTCCAATTTCTTTCTACAATCCCAGGAAGAGAGATGTGCATTAAAGACTCTAGAAAGACTGCAGAGAAGAGCAACAAAGATGATTAGGTGGCTGGAGATTAAAACTTATGAAGAACGGCTGCAGGAATGGGGTTTGTCTAGTCTAGTGAGAAGGACTAGGGGTGACACGATAGCAGTATTCCAATATTTGAGGAACTGCCAGAAAGAAGAGGGGATCAGCCTATTTTCCAAAGCACCATAAGGCAACATAAGAAGCAATGGATGGAAATTAGTCAAAGAGAGAAGTAACCTAGAACTAAGGAGAAATTTCCTAAAGTTGAGAACAATTAACCAGTGGAGCAGCTTGCCTTCAGCAGTTGTGGGTGCTCTATCACTGGAGGCTTTTAAGAAGAGACTGGACAACCATTTTTCTGAAATGGTGTAGGATCTCCTGCTCAAGCAGAGGGGTTGACTAGAAGACTTCTGAAGTCCCTTCCGACTCTGATGATGTTCTATTTTCTAAATGTGATCCCAAACCCAATGCTTTGCAACAGGATAGTTTCCTATTTAAGGTATATATTATTAAAAGCATACTTCCAAAAAATGAAATCTACTAGGCACAAAAAGAGATGTTTAGAGCCCATTGGCTTCCATGGAACACCCTATTTTCTACTCTGCTCTCAATTCTCTGGGAGATATGGCTAAGATGGCAGCAAAAATAAACACAGGCTATACTATGTCTCCCCCCACCCCCCAAGACACTTCATGTGAGAATCAAAACATATGGAAACCACCACCACAGACTCTGCTCTTGAGAGATATGACTTAGCCACACATGACTTGGATAGCCACTTAAGAACCAAAATCATGAATGACAGGACCGCTTGAAAAAAATTACCCTAATCAATAAATTATGCCTTCAAATATGATATGCTTCCAATTTAGTGTAACACTTCTCCATAATCTCAACTGCAAGAAATGTAAAACACAAGGAATGAGAATCCAATTAATCTTATTTCAAGTTATTAAAGGCCTTGTGAAGCATTCGAGCTGGCCCTTCAGTTTAAAAAAAAACACCAGGCCGATATTTCAAGCTAAATTAAGTACAATTTTATACCCTTACTGTACTCCTTTGTGGCATCTATCAGAATCTTATGTCTTCTGGCTAGGTCTGCACTTAACTCTCTCCCATTACTAATAACTGACCAAGCAAGATCTAGCATTGATAACAGATTAATCATCCAGCCCCAGAAAAAAGCTTCACATTAGCTATAATGTTTATCAGGCTGAAATTGCAAATCTAACAACTGCTGATTATAACTGATTATGAAAATGCAATTTTAAAAAAGCCCCAGCTTAGGAATATACAATTATTTATTAATTAAAATATTTGCAAATGCAAGTACAGGTAGTCCTTGGCTTACAACCATACACGTAGTGACCATTTGAAGTTACAAGGGGAATGAAAAAGTGACTTATCACCATTTTTTCACACTTACAACTGTTGCAGCATCCCCATGGTCACATGATCAAAATTTGGCAACTGGCATGTATTTACGACAGTTGCAATGTCCCAGGGGTCATGGGATCACCTTTTGTGACTTTCTGACAAGCAAAATCAATAGGGAAGCTGGATTCACTTAACAGCAGTGTTAATAACTTAACAACTGCCATGATTCACTTAACAATTGTGGCAAGAAAGAATGTAAAATGGGCAAAATTCACTGAACAACTGTCTTGCATAGCATAGCAACAGAAATTTGGGGGTCAGTGTGGCCATAAGTCAAAGTCTACCCGTAATGCATATTTAGTCTCAGCAGGCAGTACTGGTGGATGGATGGATGGATGGATTCACAGAGTAACAGTGGATAATGTAAAGTGTGTTTCAAATTCAGCTTGACTTCTAATAACTTCATGGACAAGTTTATTGTGATTTCTTGGAAACAATATGGAAAAGTTTGACCACTGCCCTCCCCCAGGATTTTTTTCAAATTCCCAGTGTAATATATTATACTGTGTCAAGCTGAGAATATGGCACAATAAATTATCTATATGGCTAAATTTAATAGTATATTAAAGGATTGATCTAGTTCTATGTTAGTATTTTGTAGATACCATATATTTTTAGTTTATACAAATGTCACTCATTTATTTACTATTCTGTACATTTATTCATTTTTTTCTGATTTTATTAGTATTCTTATATTCTCGTTGTATTTCATCAGATCATTTGGTTATATTATACCTACCAATAAAAGATAAGATTTCACAAATGGTTTGCCATAGCCTACTTCCTAGGAATGACTAGCCCAAGGTCTCCTAGTTTCTAGCCTGGTGCCTTAGCCACCACACCAAACCTGTCTGTTTAGCTCTATTTTATTTACTTCCCAGGCTCTATTTTATTTATTTTTCATGCTTGAGCAAGGCAACAGTTGTAGGTGAAGACACAGCGAAGTACAAATAGAAAGTGCATAATGTTCACTCTCAAACCACTGTTAATCTCAGATTTCTGAAGTTCTGCTAGGCTTCATTTCCTGATCAAGGCTCTTATATCCTGATCAAAAAGGCTCTGAGTGAATGTGGAATTGACTACCCTTCCCTTGGCAATTTCTCAGCTGTCAGTTACTAAAAGGTACTGAAGGTCATGCCAGATGCAAACATTCTGTTTGGCCAAGACTATATGCAATTCTGGACTCTGCCTTCATCAAAGTCAATTCCAATTTGATTAATTGTTGAAAGAACAAAGCACCATGAAATAGGGAGTGTGGAGAACTGTGTTATTTATTTTTTAAATAAAAACACAGACAGAGCTAATCTTCTGATAACTTAGGCATGTCCAAATTGGCTATTAGATAAATGCCATGAGTAAACAGTTTTCTGTATCATTTTGCTGCCATCTACCAATCTTCTGGATTTTTTTCAGCCCACATGAGATGGCCATAAGATAGCCAAAAACAAATATAAATTTAATGGCTCAACTCCTATGACTCTGTTCTTATGTTCAAAGCAATCTCAGACAGAATGATTCTTTGTCTCCATCTCATTGCAGAAAATATAGCACAGATGTCTGTGCCTGAACTATTATTTTCAGGATGAAAGACTCAGAAACTGCAGCAAGCAGTGGTGACAAGACACAAAGTTGAAGACCTCAACAACAAAATGAACATACAAAATGAACAAACCATCAGGTCAGAGGACATCCATTTCAAAGTTCCTGAAGGACTGAAATGTGAAATTGTTTGTCTTTACTTACTTTAACAAAACAAGTGCCCTTGAACCTAAGAATGGATACTAATCAGTCTGTTGATCTGGTCTAGGATGGAAATTACATATAACAAGTACAATCCTTTTTTAAAAAAGAGACAGAGAGACAAACCTAAGAAGAATCCCGGAAATTGCAAACCGATAACTTTTAAACCTTCAGCAAATGGCAGAGAAAGGTTTTTCTTTTTTACCTTATTAAAGGTAAATTTGTCAGTTGTATAGAAAGATAAGGCAAGCCATAGCTATACTATCTGGAGTATTTTGAAATTGTCAACACGTAGGTGGATAGGGATCAGTAAAAAGTAGATACTATTTTCAAAAGACTTTGTTAAACCTAGCCTTCATGTGATCATAAGAGAGTGGGGTTAAAATACAGGGAATAAGAATAAATAATTGTGTAAAGACCAGAACTAAGAACTACACTGGGGCATTTGTGTCAAACTACAACAGTAAAATCTTAATGAATGGCCTGTAGATGAACAAACAGAGAGATGACCAAGTTGTTGACAACACAAAATTATTTAAGAGTCTAAAATAGAAAAGGATTGTGACTGTTTATCTGCTTATCTGAATCATAGTTCTACAATGAAATTAGAAAAGGAATCAAAGATAAAATTGCTAATGTCGTTATGCTTTTAAATAAATGTAGGACACAATCACACTTGGAATACCTTTGTAATTTTTAATCATCACATCTCAAGCAGCCTTAAAAATAACAAAAAAAGATTAACAAATGATCAAAGGACTAGAATAAATCTCCTATGAGGAAATGTTATTTTAAGGGCATTTCAACTTGGGAGGGGGAAGCTAGAAAAGGAAAACAGAATAGAATAGATTTTTCTTCCTTTCTATAATAATACAAAGGCTTATGTGTCATCCATGAAGCAGAATGTTGGGAGCTTTAAAACAGATACCAGGAGGAACTCAACAGGCTATATCCGTGATGGCAAACCTGTGCCATGCATGCCAGAAGTGGCACGCAGAGCCATCTCTCCGGGCACGCCAGCCATCGCCCGTCATTCTTCTGGGTTCCAGTGCGCGCATGCGTGCTGACCAGCTGGTCTTTGTGCACGCAGAAGCGCCTGAAACCAGAAGAGCAGCTCCCCAGAGCTCATGCGTGCGCTGGCCAGCTGGTCTTCGTGCGTGCATGCACGTTAGAAACCAGAAGACTAGGTGGCCAGCGTGCACGCACGCACTGGGAAGCTAAGCTTCCGGTTTCCGGTGCTCCCCCACACGCACGTTGGGGAGCTGCTCTTCCGGTTTCTGGGATATGCGTGTGCTCCCATTTTGGCACTCGGTTCCGAAACGTTTAGCCACCACTGAGCTATATAGTTAAATTGCTAGCAAGATTGTTTGCTACTGAAGACAAAATGGCAGTCTCGAACTTAGATATCTTAATAAATAGATTAGATTTACAAAAAATACTACTTGAGAAGATGTCAATGAAGAAACTTAGTCATCCAGGTCTGGAAGATGAGTTCATGGCAAGTAGACTTTTTTTTTCCCTTTTTGGTTTGAAATGTTTCACTGCTTATCCAAGTTTCTTCTTCCAGTTGCCGTGTGGCCAATGTTTTACCCACATTATGATAGACAAGATACTGCTAAGTGCCAGATTAAACAATACCATCTAGCTAGCAGGACTCCAGAAGCACCCCTTGTCTTTAGCAGTTCCTTCACTCTGGAATGAGATTCTCATTGAGATCCAGATAGCCCTCACTGTGTTGTTGCATAGAAAGCTATGACATTCTGGTTCTTCATCTAAGCCTTTGGTGAAAGAGAGTGAAATGCCTTCCATCCTTTCTATCCAGTCTGTTATTCTTGCTATCTCTTACCTTTTTTTTTTCCTTTTAGATGGTTTTATTGAAATTCCCTTCCCTTGATTTTATTGAAATTGTTGTGAGCCACCCAGAGTCACTGAGGGTCAGAGAGCATACAAGTTCAATAGAAAAATAAATAAAAATAAGCATGCTATTAAAAAAGCAGGCAGAAGACTGCTACAATAGCCAGTCTTTCCATCATAGACTTCACGTTGATCACTCTAGAAATAGACTCTTAGGCAATCAATTAGCCTGATCGGTGGGGCTCCTTTATATTTCATAAGATGATTCAAGCATTTGCTGCACAAATTGCCTCACAATTCTATTTAAACATTAAAAGTCTAACCACTGTGGTTGCAGTATGATTCATGCCCCCCAAAGCTCAGACATTTCTAATATAATATGATCAGTATTCCACAGTTTTGAACACCCATTTAGGTGTGTGCCCTTCCATCTTCACTCCAAGCAATCTTTTATTCTAGCAGGCAACTGTGATACCAATATAAATGGTTTAACAATCATTGATACAATGCTTGGTTGTACACCTTAAACTTCCAATTCTAGCAATCAACCTTCTACACAGTTCAGCTATTTTCACCTACGGGCATTTTTTTTTACCAGACAGAATACTAGAAAATGTCAAAAAAGACCAAAAATCATGGTCCTGTGGCCACAGGTTGCTGCAAATGGCCATAAATGGAAGCCAGTTGCAAACATCCCAAATGTGATCATGTGACTGCAGGGGTTGCAGCTGTCAGAACTTTGAATGGCTGCTTAGTGACCAGTCATTAAACGAGGATTGCCTGTATGAATAAAGTGATCCTGCTCACTTGGCCAATCCTCTTTTATCCTTGGTGCTTCAAAAATTCAACTGTTACCCTCTCAGCCACCAATAATAAATAGATTGGGATTGGGATTGGGATTGGGATTGGGAATAGAATAGAATAGAATAGAATAGAATAGAATAGAATAGAATAGAATAGAATAACACAGTTGGAAGGGACCTTGTAGGTCTTCTAGTCCAACCCCCTGCTTATGCAGAAAACCTTACACCACTTCAGACACCACTTCCAATCTCTTCTTACAAACTTCCAGTCTTGGAGCATTTACAACTTCTGGAGGCAAGTTGTTCCACTGATTAATTGTTCTAACTGTCAGGAAAATTATCGATAGATATAGATATATAGATTAGATATATAGATATATATTAATTCAGGGCTGAACAATCAATAAGCAACAGATGGGTATCTGGAGGAAAATCTATACGCAAGTACAAAATGTGGAAATACAGGCAGTCTTCAACTTATGACCCCATTGGGAGCAGAATTTCCACTGCTAAGCAAGGCGGCTGTTAAGTGAGTCACACCTGATTTTACAACCTTTTTTTGCCAGGATTGTTAAGCAAATCATTGCAGTTGTTAGGTGAATCATATGGTCATTAAGGGAATCTGGTTTCCCCCATTGACTTTGATCATTGGAAGCTGGCTGGGAAGGTCGCAGATGGTTATCACATGACCCTGGGGCACTGCAACTACTGTAAATCCATGTCAGTTGCCAAGCGCCTGAATTTTGATCATGTGACTGTGGGGATACTACAACACCAATAAGTGAAAAGACCAATCATATGTCCCTTTTGTCAATGTGGTTGTAACTTTGAACGGTCCCTAAATGAATGGTTGTAAGTCAAGGATTACCTGCACCCTTCCCAGATCTGCCATGAATTCAGAATAGCACTAGTGAAATACAGAAGCAACCTCTTTTCTCTTGAATGAATGATGGCTTGTTCCTGGAATAAATGCCTCCTTCTATATCACAAATCTCAGCGATCCATCAACCAACAGAGCACCATTAAATGGGACACCTGCTTGGTCCCATTAGGTTCTTTCTTAATTACTCTCAAGAATTACCCTGCTTTCATTATAAAAAAGAAACTATTGGCTGAGTGCCAGCTGTCTTGCCAGCTGCATCACTGTCCAGTTTGGACAGTTTTCAAGCAACCATATTACCCCATGATTATAACTATTTCTGACAAGATTTTAATTCTTCAAAATCTGCGCAGATTTAAACTGTGGGATATTTTTCCGTTCCATACCATTATGTATTTCCACCTGCTAACATCACAGTCGAACTTCCCTGAAACATTCTTCCTACGAATGCCAAGTAGATTTGGCTGAAAAATATTTAGGAAATCTTCCAGCTAATAATGTATTCAGCTTCCCTCCCCATTCCATCCCAGAATTTGTTTTCAGAGCTTCATTCTTTTCAGAAAATTAGGGAGGGGGAATGAATCCTCTCACCTTCCTGCTACAGATGAAAATCTAAATAACGTTTAATCTCAGAACTGTCCAACTTTCCCAATATTGTATCTGTCCATTTTTTTAATTCTTTTTTAATTAATTCATGAACTGGAACATTTTCTGATTAGAAATAAGCGTTAGAAAAGGGGGGGGGGTGGAATTGAAGTAGCATTCCATTTCTAAACTGTGGACTGACCTGGATAATCAGGTCTTCTGCAATATGCAAAAGCTCTTGATTCGGAAATCAGGTATCTCACTGAGGCAGAGAAATACATTTTACACAAAGCACATCTAGGCATAGGCCCGTTTCTGAAAGATAACAGCCCTCCTCCTCATAACAGATTCCAGACAACCTACAAACATTAAGGATAAGCCAGACCGTGACATTCATTCATAATACAGCTTATTTCTTTGGTCACACCATGTTACATGAGCAGAGGAGCTATGTTTTCTTAAGCCAGGTTTAAAACTAAGTATGTTGTAGGAATCCCGGCATTTAAATTTAACCATTCTCCACCAAGGCTACAGAGAAGAGGGCTTGCAAACCAGGCAGGAATTTGAATTGGCCCAAGATTCTCTAGCACTTCCTGGGGACTGCAGACTCAGAAGAGGAAAGTATGCAATGGCTGAGTATCTCTGTCCAATTTCCATATCCATATATAGCACAGTCTTGTTAACAAAGGAAAGCTAGGATGGGTACATTTGGAAGGGTTGAAGAAACAACTTCAAGCTATAGAGATTTCCACAGGTTGAAGTGGCAGGTGGCAACAAACCAGAGAGAGTATGGCCTTCAAAAACCCAACATGACTGTCACATGGTCACAAGGAACCAAGCTGCACTTCAATGAGGCTTTCATTTAAATCAACTTGCCCTTAATATTTGTCAGAAGGATGCAGGCAAAAAAAACCCCCAAAAAACCCCCTGTGTTGGTGGAGTATCATTTCTCTTCCCGATCTATCAAATTGGGCACTACAATTGCTCATGTGTGACTCAAATTGCAGGAGAGAAAATCAGAAGTCTAGAAAATTGCCTACTTTCAATTATGCATGCACAAAAGCACACATGTGTACATGCGCATCATTCTGTCACATCCTGCCTAAATCCTTTTGTTCTCGTATTTGAAGCTCTTACAGTTAGGCTGCCTATTGCAATTGTACAGGCAAGAGGCGAGTCCTACCTTGTAAATTCTGTTGCTTCCATCTAAAATGTTACCTAATTCAGGCCCAAGGGCATCTAAGACATAGGAAGCACAAGCTGCAAAAAAAGTCCTTATTCTAACCCACAGTACTTTGAGATAAATCACTTGTTGGAAGTCAACTCCTTTCCCACGCTTTTCTAAAAGGAAGGGAACACTTTTCCAATAAGATCCTCATATCCAGGAGTAAAGTCATTATC
The DNA here is from genome assembly GCA_032468155.1 of Oxyrhabdium leporinum. Classification (NCBI taxonomy): domain Eukaryota; kingdom Metazoa; phylum Chordata; class Lepidosauria; order Squamata; family Cyclocoridae; genus Oxyrhabdium; species Oxyrhabdium leporinum. The sequence continues at coordinate 7,298 of JANHFL010002463.1, read as the reverse complement.
TGTTTCCTTGGAAAATGGCAGTATTTTTAGCAGGAATTAGTAATTAATTTCAGGCCTTATTGAAAAAGAAAAGCAACAAGCTGTCTTCACACCAAATATCTCCAAGCAATTAAACCCAGGACAGATTTGCAAGGTCAATCACTCTTTCCTTTGCGATTCAAGCAAGTCAGAGGTGGGTCACCTTGAAAAAGCCTGGCTTGCAGCAACCTGCTCATTTCTGTCACATCTGATCCAAAGGCCTTCCATGCAGTGGAATGAGAAGCTCTAAAATCCAGGTAGACTTACGACCACAATTGGGCCCAAAATTTCTGTTGCTAAGTGATTTTGCTCCATTTAACAACCTTCCTTGCCACAACTGTTAAGCGAATCACTGCAATGGTTAAGTTAATAATGCGGTTGTTACGTGAATCATCTGGTTTGCCCGTTGACTTTGCTTGTCAGAAGTTTGCAAAAGGGGATCGCATGACCCCAGGACATTGCAGCCATCATAAATACAAACCAGTTGCCAAGTACCCAAATTTTGATCATGTGACCATGGGGATGCTACAATGGTCAGACGTGTGCAAAACGGTCATAAGTCAGTGCTGTTTTTCAGTGCTGTTCTAACTTCAAATGGTCACTAAATGAACTGTTGTAAGTCAAGGACTACCTGTACCACTCATGAGGTTATGTAGTTCACGGACCAGCCCTGCATCCTGGGCTCAGACCCAACATGGCCTTCTAGTTACAAAGGTCTGCTAATGATTTTCAGAGCAGAGTATCTATTGTGATCACATCTCAAAGATGTTCCTATAAAAACAGCCCTGTTACCAAACCCTCAAACAGAATAAATATTGATCTCCAGAGAAGAGAGCTATTGTATCTATTAAAGTCACTACAGCCCTGTGCCTCATCTATAAAAATGAACACCTAGATTTTTCTTTTGAAGTTTTCCTTGGTTATATATGAGATTTTGGATTTTTTTTTCTTTTGCAGCTACTTGGAGGCTCCTCAAATAAAAACAGCCGTAAGGTGTACCATCTACTATATCAACCATATTCAACACGGCCTTATAAGGAAAGCCAACGTGTTTATGACAAGCTAACCCGGGTTCACAGAAATGTTATTCAGTTTACCGCAGAAGTAGTCATTGAACCAAACTCTTTCCTGATCTACCCAGTCTGAGCAAAGCTACCCCTTTATATTTACATTAGCAAAGCCATGCCAAAAGTTGAATCTGCTGGACAGATGAAATAAGCTGTCTTAGAAAGGGAGGTGCTTGGCATAGGAAAAGCTGAATCTAGACCAATATCAGGAAGAAAACAGGGTCAAATAGTGCACCTTACCCTCCAAAATGAACTAGAATGGAGCAGGCTGCTTTCAAAGTTGAGCATGATATCCAAAGTCACAATGAACCAACAGTGGCATCAATCAAAGCCATAGATGATTCACTTAGCTTGGAAAAAGCTCCAACTTGCCCTCTGCTTCCTTCCACATCTCAATCCCATTAAAGCAGCCCTCTCCAAAGGAAGCAGATTGTATCTCAGCCTTCAGCTCTGGAGAGATCCCCACAACCATTCTGCCCATCCAGCCTAGCCTGACCCTTCTAGTTCCCAGCTGCACATACCAAAGGCCCAGAATCCAAGTGAGTGGATAATTTAAAAACAACCACCACCAAAAATGCTCCCTGCACAAGAGAAATCCTAAAGTACCTTAAAGAATAACCTAGAATATTATGAAAAACAGGCGAAAAAGCACTTTAATAAAACCCTAGGTCACAGATGGACATGCAGGGCTGCAGTAAAAATAGCTGAAAGATCAAACGCCCCAATGGACTGAAACTACCTACGGGAATTTCCTCTTCTTTCTCTGGGCCCCAAATGCAGATTTACCCTTCCCCTCTCCCTTCGGAGCCACCCCCATTCCTTCTCCCTCCACCTTGGCTCTTGACCTCCCAGAAATCCTACCTGGATCTACACCTCCTTCCTGCTCTCCCACCTGGGGCTCCAGCTTGTCTTCTTCGCCAGGTCTTTCATTCGGCTTTTCCTCCGGCGAATCCATCCAAATCGGTCCCCTCCGAAGCCCTTGGAGAACTTTCTGCCGCCCTCACCACAAGCTTTCCAAAGGCATTGGGGGGAGGGGGCCGAGGGAGCCTAGGCTAACTGAACCCACGAGAGTTGAAGGGCCGAGGGGGCAGCCATCCAAACGCGAGGCTCTACACGCACACCAATCCTGGCTGCGGAGAAAAATCTACGCAGGCAAAAAGGAAAGCCAGGCAGGCTCCCCACGAAAAGGGGGTGGCGAACTGACCCGGGGGTCGTCAGACAAAACCCCAAGCAGCAGCTCCGACCCCTCGCAAAACGATCCACACACAGGCGAATCCCAAGGCCTTCGTCCCCCGGATTTGCGCGCTAGAGGTAGGGAGAGAGCGAGTAAGAAAGCGGGTTTTATGTGCTTGCCCTCCGTGGGGACTCCCCGTCTAACGCGCCGGCACAGCCATCCTCTCCAAAGCCGGCCCTGGAGCTCCCCCAGTCTGCCAAAGCCGAAGTAGCAAGAAAACTCCAGAACCGTTTAAAGAGGGGAAGAAAGAGGGGGTGCGGGACCTTGGCGCCCCCCCCCCCTCCATGTAGACGGCGCGGGGAGGGGCTCGTTCACAAAAGGCTCCCTTCGCCTCTTTTATCGGGTCAAGAAATAACAGGGCAGACGGCTGAAATGTCGACGATGGCGACACTTTCTCGACCGTCTTTCCTGCCGGCGGCCCGGTAGGGAAAACCGCTTAAGACGCAGCGGCCACACCTGGCGGGGCCGGGGGCGCCTCTCGTTCCCCCGACCCGCCTTGGAGGAGGAGGTGGGAAATCGCCTCACTTCGTCCTCACCTCCGCTCCCATCGCGCCCCAAAAAAAAAAGAAAAAAAAAAGACGCCACCACCTTGGAAGATCCCCTCCCCGGAGCCGTTCCGCACCTCTCGCCGCTCCGCCGACCCCCCCCCCCCCCCCCCCCCCCCCCCACCCCCCCGCAGTTGCGCGGGGGCTGCAATGCAGAAAGCAAAACGAAGCCGCCGCCGGCACTTACCTGCTGCCTCCCGGGGAATCCGACCGCCCAGGGAGCTCCTTCTCCCACGGCCGCCTTCCACGTCCCTGCTCCAGTGCTTCGCTTAGCAGCAGCCGCCGCCGCATCCTAGAGGTAACAGGCGCCGGTCAGCAATCTTCGGGTCGGGCCCGAAGAGCCCGGCTCGGTTCGAGCGCTCAAGCCGCGTCGCCCGCCCCATGGAAAGCTTCGGGGGGTGAGGAGGGTCGGGAAGTGAATCTGGACGGGCGTGACCTTGCCCCACACCCGTCGGTGGTTTCTCCGCTCGCCCGGTTGCATCAAATCCCGCCGCGCTCACACAGGAACACGGTGCCGCCCGCTCTCTCCCCGGCCGCCGATCGGAGCTCCGCCGCGGAGTTCGAGCGCCTCCACCTCCCTCCCAGCTGCCGCCGTTCACATCGCCGTCACGAGCGGCACAGGAGGAGCGATGGAGTCGGAGCCTCGGCCAGGCGCTGGTTTTAACGAAGGCGGAGGCAGCAGCGGCAGCAACGCAGCAACGCCCGGACGCTCCCCGCCCGTGTCTGGGCTGCTCCGACGCCCCTCGGCCGAGGTTCGCAGCCCGCCGCCGCCAACTCCATCCCCGGCGCTGCTGCTGCCGCTGGTGCAAGAGGAGGCTGCCGCTGCCGCCTGACCGAAAGCCGCTCGCCTCGCTGCCGCATGAAGCTTTCCCGCGGCGGCGGCGGCGGCGGCGCCGGCAACTCCTCCGCAGTCAGAAGCGCGCTCGAGTGGCGGAGACTGGAAGCGTCCAGCGCCGCCCGCCGGGGAAGGGCGGGATATCGAGGGGCGGGCAGGCGGAGGAGCGCCCGCCCGCTTGGGCCGGCCCTCGCTCCGCCTGGCCTCAAATAAAAACACCCGTGCCGGGCAGACGCGTCGCCACTCGGCGACAAGCGCCCGAGTTGGACCCGCCGAAGCGGCGCCCGGACACCAGTGACGCCGGGCGGGGGGTGGGAGGAGAAGGGGGAGGTAGAATGAGGAGAGTGGTGATGATGGCAACTATCCCGCCGGCTCGCGCTCCTACTTTCCTCTTCCGTCTCTGCCAGGCCGCTTCAAGGAAACTTTACCTGAGGCAGCGCCTCACGTCCGCCCGGGAAGAGACATTCCTGCGCTTGCCGGCTCGCTTTGAGGCTGCTTCGAATGGGACCGCCGCTTGACGTTGGGGGGCTCGAGAAAGGGAACTCGCGAGGGGAAAGCGTGCCTGCTCGGTCGGGAGGGGAGGGAAGGGGAGGGAAGCAACCTCTGCTGGGACGCTGCTGCTGGCGGTGAGCCAGGCCCCTCAGCTTTGCTTTGGCCTGGAATCGTTTCTCCTTCTAAAGCCGTAGGACGGAAGAAGCTTGCTGCCCCCCCCCCCCCCTAGCTCGAAGGACGCCGGGGATACGAGCTGCACTTTTCCCAAGTCGCGTTCGCGCTGCCCGGTATCTTCGGGAGAAGGCGGGGGGGGAGCGGGCAGGTGGAAGCGCACAACTGTACGTCGAAGTCTCCGCAGGCGAAAGTGTGCGATGAAGACGGCGAAGGCTGCGGCAGCTACCTTTGGGGTCGCCTGTCGGGGTCGGCCGGCAATTTACCAGGCGTTTCTTCAACTAGGGATAGAGAAAGTGGCAGTTTTATATGCAAAGGGAGGGGAGAGAAACAACGAAATAACCCTCTTTTTGACTGTGGCTTTGTTGGTTTTGCAGTTCTGCGTGCCTGAAATGAGATGGGACTTCTAGTTTGATGGACAGGAGAGCGATCCTGGATCTCAATTGAAAACTCCATTCATGCACAACTCCAGTGGTGGCCTAGCTACTTCTCTCTTCCAGCTGCGTATAAGGATAACAAAGCATTAACTATCCTGAAGAGTAACACTACTTTTTACTTAGTATTATTTGTGAAATGCACCTGAATGAAGATTGATTCTTGCGGGAAGGGATTCTTGTGGTCCCTTCCAGCTTGAGATGCTTTGAAGGCTCTTGAATCACTATAAAAGCATCAAGGTCACTTTGCCAGTTGCATTCCTCATTCTAGCTGTAATAGAAACAGAAGAAGCAAACAGAGTGAAGGGGAGGGGGGGAATCAACAAGGCAAGATTGTGGGCTTCTCTTGGGGCCAGTTTGTGGATTAAGCCACCTGGTTTGAAGTGGGTGCCAGTTTCCCTGCAAGAAATTAAAAAGGATCCTCTTCTTAGCAAGAGAGGCTGGCAGCTTTTCTTTTGATAGTGTGTCCCTGTTCCACAAGGTCAGGCCTTTTTGTGCTGATGGCTGTGAAACATTTAGGAGTTGAAGATTGATTACAGGGCGCCAGCGTGAACTATAAATCCCCGCACACCGGCTGGACAGGCCATCGTTGCAATTAAATCAATAGCTTCTTATTCAACATTCTCCCATTTGGGGTGATTTTTGTGCTGGCTTTGCTAATGCAGATGATAGTCTAGTTGGCACGGTTGGTCATGTGAGTAATCTCTGGGAAGAAGAGTTGATCCAAACTGAATAAGAGTCGACCTGACATCTCTGCAAAAAGCAAACATGAGTTTTGGCTGCCTCAGTAGAATTATAATTCCACCTTGCTCTGCAATGGTCAGAAGGAAGCCTATAAATACCGTACACTGTCAGATTCAGACAATCAGGCCACTGAGGACAATCAGAGAACTGGAAACAAAGATCTGTGCCAGGAGTTGGCTAAGTAAGTCCCCAGATCCTTTTATTAGAGTCTGCACAGTGACAACAAATTTTGAAAATTGACACCAATATATAACACAATAATATAAATCCTAAAATTGGCTTAATGTCATTTTAAAATATAGAGGGAGAAAAACCTAGCTGAAGAGAAGAGAAACAAAAACTCCTGATCCTTCACAAAGAGTGGCATAGCCAATCTACTATGGCCCCTGCCTTGGCTCTCCAAAAGATTGCATATAGGCATCACATGTCAAAACATCAAAGAACTAGAAGAGACCTTTTGAGATCACCTAATCCAATTCCTTTTCTCAGTATAGAATCCATAATAGCTTCTCTGGTAGATGACCATCCTTTGCTGTGTGAAGCTTTCGAGTGAAAAGAAAACATGTCATCATGTAACAGCCTATTGCACTGGAGGACAACTCAAACAGTCCTCATGTCCAGTTTTTAGTTTTAATCCACTGGTTCTACACTTTGGTGCAATAAAGAATTAAATCTATTCCTTCTGTTTTGAAGTCTTAAAAACCACAACCATATCTCCTACCTGTCTATGGAGATTCTCAGTCATGCAGGTCATGGTTGTCCCAAAGGTGCTTTTTCAAGAGGCAACTGGACTTTCTGGTAGTGTTCAGGATGACTGTGCATCTTCCTTTATCAGCTAGCAGGATGATGATGTTTGGGTCTCTTCCTAGGGATGTCACTGCTCTCCTTTCTTGAATTGTGAGGTTGAAAGGGGGTGTTTTGGTACTGGCGAGGGCTGCAGATACCTTCAGCCTTAATTGTTCTGCTTCTGGTTCTGCCAGTTTATTGTTCCTGATGGCAGACTCTGTGGCTGTGAGGAGATCTACAATTGGTAGCTGTTCTGGTGTTACTACAAAATTTAGTCCTTTAACCAAAACATTATTTTCTGTTTGGATAAGCTCTCTGTCAGACAGAATTCTCCCCCATCGGTCAGTTTTCTGAGACACGTCACTGTCCATCTGGGCTGGTTTTTTGGTTTTGTGGGGTTTTTTTTCCCTGTCTGAGCTTTCTGTCGTTCTTTGTTCTTGTTGTGTTGTGTTATATCAGAAAGTCCAGTTGCCTCTTGAAAAAGCACCTTTGGGATTCTTTGACGAGGGGGTGCGGAGCGCTAAAGTTTTCTTTGTTTGCAACTCTGTGTTGGTGCTTTTTCATTAACTCATTGATGACGATGAATCCAGCGGTGTTCGGCATGTACGTAGAATGTTTCACCCAGGTCGAGGATTGGGTGGCCCCCGCGCACGTAGATCAAACATGCACTTTACTAGCAGTTCCACTGGTGGATTTTCATCATCACAGAGTTCGTATTCTCCAAGCAATAGGGAAGCCATGGATCCTATAGCTGGTAAGGATTAACAATGGTTTGCATCTTTTCTTGTGCATTGCCGTGTTCTGAATAAAGCAAAACCCATTTCTAAAAACCAAGGATATTCGTGACTGTGTAGATACAGATTAACAGAGCTGGAAGGGACCTTGTAGGTTATCCAGTCCAACCCCCTGCCCAAGCAGACCCTACACCATTTTTGACAGATGGCAGTCCAGTCTCTTCTTGAAAGCTTCCAG
>JANHFL010002462.1:149914-166578 GCA_032468155.1 Oxyrhabdium leporinum | reverse complement strand
GGGCCATGGTGACATTGTCACTACCAGTTCAGGCACGTGATCCAGCAACCCCATCGCCCGAGGGGGCACATAGGTGGGACGGGCGGGGCCAGCCTCGAGTGGGATTTGGGGGTCTGGCAAACCCCGCAGAATCTTCACTAAGGGTCCGCCCGAACCCCCGCAAACCCCCAGCCGCCCACCCCTGGGCAGTATCAATTCCCAGAAGCGACGCTAAAGAACTTGGCGTGTGAATTCAACAATAAATAAGCGATCGTCGGCATATGGCAGCTCACACAAACAAAACAAACTTCGGCTTGGGAAGCATATAAGATACCCACTTTAGGCTTGGGAACCTCGGGGAAGAACCCAAACTACAGGCTTGGGATCCGGAACCAAGGAACCCACCCGTGGCCGGAATTGCACCCCCAGACCACTTGGCCTGCAATGAACCTAATCCAAATGTGAGGAAATAGTTTGTTAGCGGTTAATGTTAGTGGGCCTACGTCTCCACGGAGGGAGGGTGCCACAAGGTTCCCGCTTGGGCCCAGGACTCTGCTGTATCTTCATCGACGACTCAGACGAGCGGAACTCATCAAATCTGCAGATGACACTAATGCTGGCAGGAACAGCTAACACCCCAGAAGACAAGCTCGGGATCCAAGACTCGAACAATGGGCCCTATGCAACAAAATGAAATCTAATGCGGAGAAAAGTAAGGTTTTACTTTTTTACTTAGGCAGGGAAAACCAAATGTACCAGTACAGATCCCGCGAAGCCTGGCTCAAAGAAAGCAGTAACTGTGAGGAGGATCTTGGAGCCCTAGTGGACAATCACTTAAATATGAGCCAGCAGTGTGCTGCAGCCTCTAAAAAAGCTAATATAATCCTTAGTTGTATAAAGAGAGGCATGTGATCAGGTGGAGCCCAGTATGGCCGCGCCTGGAATTCTGCATCCAGTTTTGTTCACCACATTAGAAAAAAAGACGTTGAGATTTTGGAAAAAGCACAGAGGGGGGCAACTAAGATGATTACGCAAAAACATAGGAAGAATGGTTGCAGGATAGGGGTTTGGTTTAGAGCAGGAGTGTCAAACTCCCAGCCCAGAGGCCGGACGTGTCACGCGCCGGCCACCCCCACGCCCAGTTTAGCGAAGGGGGGGAAAATCCCGATACGTCTCGTGATGCCACCGTGACGTGAGTTTGACACCCCTGGTTTAGAGGAAAGAAAGTCTATGGGTGACGTGACAGCAGTGTACCAATATCTGAGCAGCTGTCACAACGGCGAGGGGGTCAACCTGTTCTCCAAAGCACCGGAGGGCAGGACAAGAAGCGACAGATGGAAACTAACCAAGGAGAGAAGCAACCTGGAATTAAGGAGAAACTTCCTGACAGGGAGGACAAGCAACCAGTGGAAGAGCTTGCCACCAGAAGTTGTGAATTCTCCAACACTGGGAGTTTTTAAGAAGAGACTGGACAGCCAGCTGTCTGAAAGGGCATGGGGCCTTGAGCTAGAAGACCTGCAAGGTCCCTTCCAGCTCTATTCGGATCGAAGCCTCAGCAATCAAGACATTCTGCACTCACAGCCTCTCCACCATAACCAAGGAGGACGTTTGCCTAAAAAGCAATAAAGGTTTAACTGCCAAGATTTGTCCTGCTGACTTCAGGCGATGATGATGATGATGATGACGATCCTGTGGCTTTCAAGGCACTGACAGGTCCGTCCTCCATCTTCCCCCACCTCCATGCCAGACTGAAGCAGCCTGGATCCCCCCTCCCTGGCTCTGCCATTCTATCACTTTACCACAGAGGCCTCCTTCGGCCCGGAAGGGACAAGCCGACGCCTTGTTGGTCAGAGATCCCGCCAGCAAAACACCAGCTTGTTCCTCCAGGGCCAAAGGAGGCCTCTGCTCTGGCCCTGGGCATGGAAGCTGGAGTAAAGGAGAGGTTCCCTGATCCCGTTTCTATCAATCCTGGCCTTGGATCCTGCCTTTCTGTCTCTCTCTCTCTCTCACACACACACACACAGACACAGACACACATACAGACGAAACACGGCCCCTCCTCTCGCTCTCTCTGCCCGGCTGCTTCCCTGTCTCTTCCCTCCCCCGACTGTCTTTCAGTTGGCTTTGGGTTGCTGTGCCCACCTTCCCTCCCGTGTTCCAGACTGCTGCCCCCGTCCTTCTGCATGCGGAGCCTCCCCTGGCTTCTCCTGCAGCCAGGCGAGCGTTTCGGCTGTCCTCTTTTTTGTTCCCAGCGGAGCCTCGCCGAGCCCAAGGCCCATCCCCAGGGGGCTGCAGCTGCTCACGCTTATTCACTGCAGGCTCAGTGCTGCCTCCTCCTCGGAAAGGGCACGTGAGGAGGGGGGACATCCTGCTTGGTGGCATTCTGCCTCTGCCCGGGGGCCCCAGGGCTCACTTTTGTAGGCATCAACCCCCAAAGAGCTCTTTCTCCTCCACTGTTTCTCCCAGGGCAGCCAAGAAAGTTAGAAGGGGAAACCCTGGGCAAGAAAGGCCCTTCCTCGAGCCTTCTTCACCCGGAACCAAAGGCCGCAAGCTTCCCTAGGTATCTGCTGAGATGGCGGTAAACCACCATGAAGTGGCATATAAGACTACGTGCTACTGCACTTATCAAGTGCTAGTCCCAACTCGGCCATGCCATGCTGCGGCTGTGCCAATTCTCTGCATCTGGGTGGGCTACTCATGGGGTCGAGAGTGAAGACAAACACACGGGTTTTCCTCGGGATGAGTCAGCCCAGAGCGTGTTCTGAGCCCCTCTTTTATTCAGACAAGGGAATACACACTTGTAACATCATGATAGGTCAGACAAGGGAATACACACTTTGCTAAGCAGAACTCAATACCTGCTTCGGGATGAGTCAGAGGTGGGAGACTAAAGTTCACATGGTCCAGACAAGGGAATACACACTTTGCTAAGCAGAACTCAATACCTGCTTTGGGATGAGTCAGAGGTGGGAGACTAAAGTTCACATGGTCCAGCTGGTGGTTTACCAATTAACCAGCCTGCACGTATAATCTCTACATGTGACAAGCCAGTTTTATTTAACTTCCTATGTATTGTTAAATAAGCATTTATTCTGATTAAATAAAAAGAGTTGACAGGGTCTGATTTTGTATATATTATGCTTCTACTTTTATTCTAGTGAGACTGACTGAGAGTAGAATTCAAATATTCAATACAATACTCTTGTTTTTTTTCTAAAAGCAGATGCCAACATTGTGGATTACAATATTGGGATTATGATAATTAATGCAACCGCCTTTGCCTTGGTAATTAATCATGTGTTAAATAAAACACCTGTGAGTTTGTCTTTGATTAGAAAAAATACAAGCACGTAAAAAGTTTAAAAAATTAAGCCCAGGCTCTAAATCTTCAAATGAGCAATGCAGTGCAACCAATATGTGGCAAGAAAAATGAGCTATGTTGACAGTTCAAAGTGTCAGATGTGGCGAAGCTGATATACAGAACTAAATAATGCAAGATAGGCTTTGGGGCTAAATAATGCAAGTGAAAGTGATCTATTGTAATATATATTTAATATATAATATATGGCTAATTGAAGACTTCAGAAACATATGCTCTTTTGCAACCAGTTAATCTATTTGTTTGTAGAATCAAACAAACAAAAATTTCATTCAATTGTGTTTGATTCTTGAAGATGGCCTGTCCTCCAGTTTTCTTGGCAAAGTTTTTCAGAAGTGTTCCAAAGGTGCTTTTTTCAAGAGGCAAATGGACTTTCTCTTTGAAGACATTTTGCTTCTCATCCAATAGAAGGATTTATATTCTTTTATCTATACAATTTGGGATGAACACCCTTTGAATGGTGCGGGAGTAGAAGTGGATTTCCAGAGGAAAAAATTGCAGACTACAGGAACCAGGAGCACTACTCAGGTGACCCTGATGACACACAGATAAGCCTCCAAGTGCTTCAATGACCCGCTAAAAGGATGCAAATGACCAGCTGTCTGCAAGGAATATAAATCCTTCCATTCCCCGCTATCCTGTCAGAACTGAAGAAGCTTCTTGTATGAGAAGCGAAACATCTTCAACAAAAAACCAGGAAGTCCAGTTGCCTCTTGAAAAAAACACCTTTGGGACAACCATGACCTGGATGACTGAGAATCTCCATAGACATTTTTCAGAAGTGGTTTGCCACTGCCGCTTTCCTAGAGCTAAGACAGTGTGACTGGCTCAAAGTCAGGCTGGCTTCATGCCTAAGGAGGGACTAGAACTCAAACTCTACCAGTTTCTAGTCTGAGCCTTAACCACTACACTATACTGGCTGTTTTGTCAATATACAAGTATACTTACATATGTTTTCTATTGTTCGAAAAGGAATTATACAAGTTTGACATAAAACTCATCTTGCTTTCCTTGGAGCTATGAAATCAAACAATATCCACAGTATCAGTTACACCATTACACTAAATATGCAATAAGGTTCCTTCAACCTTATTATTGTTGTTATTGTTCTTTTGATTGTTATGATGTATTTGAAATTCTCTAACGTTATGTTCTAACAGCCAGTTTGGTGTAGTGCAGGGGTGTCAAACTCATGGCCCACAGGCTGGATCCGGCCCACAGGGTGCTGAGATCTGGCCCTCAGGCCTGCCCTGGAAACAGTGAAGGACCAGCCAGCAGTGCCTCTATCAGCAAAAACGGAGCTCTGTTTTTGGCAGTGATGGCCTCCCGCACCCGTCTGCCAGTGAAAATGGAGCCTGTGGAGGCATGGCCTCCTGGGCTCCGTTTTCGCTGGCAGCGGGCAACAGGAAGCTGTTACAGCTGAAAACAGAGCCTCAATGAATGAAGTCGAGCTGGCCATGCCCCAATGGCCATTCCTCCCTGGTCCCCCGAGGTCAAACACAACTCTCATGTGGCCCTCAATGAAATTGAGTTTGATACCCAGGGTGTAGTGGTTGAGGTATGAAGCTAAAAACTGGAAGACTGTGAGTTTGAGTCCTGCCTTGGGTTTAAAGTCAGCTGAGTGACCTTGAGCTAGTCACTCTCTCAGTCCGAGGAAACAAGAAAGGGCAAAATACTTCTGAAAAGCCTTGCCAAGAAAACTGCAAAAACTTTTTCAGGCAGTTGCTAGGAATCAACATGGCCTTAAAGGTATACAGTCACTAGAATTGTAGTCTCAGAATAAATATGTTTAGTTTTTTGTCATATAGGATTTTCCTATTAATAGTTATGAAAACACTGTCTAAACAGCCAATAACAAAATATGAATGGAAAATGATTAATTTGGGAGTAATTGTAGCCTTTCTTTGCCTTCATCTCCATCTTGCATGGCAATAAAAAACTAAATAATCACACATAAGGTTAGAATTTAAATTGTATCTCTAATGAAAAAAAAAACGGATTTATGAAAATGTTTATGGCATCTGGGACAATTAGTGCTCCATTATATAGCACAATGGAGAAAGCAGCATGTCATTTTCATTCCAAGTCAAGAATAATAATGGATGCTGCTGCTGACCATACTGTTAGTGTTTTTGGATTACATACTGATGAAGAATAACTCAAATGCCAATTGAATAGAATGAACAATTCAGATCCAGGCTAGGTGGAAAATTAAAAATTGACTCAATGGGGAAGTCATCTCTATATACACAGAAATCTCTGTTGAGCTTCATCAGCTATGTTGAAAATATGTTCCGCATGACCAGTAAGACAATTTGGTAACACTTTGGTAAAGATAAATATAATTTAAGCTTATATAGTTTCCAAGATTTAAAATAGCCTTTCTATTGTGATTATCCCTGATGAAAGACCATTCACGTGCAAAATATTTTAATTCAGATTTTAATGAAACATGATTCATATAAAACAGGGCATGATTCTTTAGATTCTTTGTTTTGAAAGAATTATGTTTCCTAACCTGGTTCCATCTGGAAAATTCATGGCACATGAAAGAAGATGAGGCATGAGTGACACGGTGAGGAAGCAATCTGCTCAGACCAGACCAGTTGTTGTAGGGCTGCCTTATTCTATCTGTTACTGATTTGGTATTTGGTTCTGCAGTCCTGGTTTGTCTGTGGGAGCAACTAGAATCCTGCTTACACAGTCATTTTCTTAAAAAAACCTGATTGATTGATGGGCCAACAGGTTGACCAAGAGAGTATGAAGTCATATAACTAAAAGATTTAGCTCTTACACTTCTGTAGCCTACATAACTGGGACTTCCATTCACAAAGGATGCTGTTTCTAGGGAAGCACTGGTCCCTCCCTTCCTCCCCTAACAAACATTCTTAACTCTCACACCAATCCCCAAAGCAAAACTGTTTCCTCAAACTCCAGGTTTTCCCAAAATAGTTATCTAGTCACTTCACAAACTCGAATAATAACTAGAGGGCAGCCAAGAGGCAGAAATTATTTTTGCTGCCACCTATTGGCAAATCAGCCTGTCGGTCAGCTGACACATTGCTTTAAAGAATAACAACAATTTTCAATTGGTCAATGAAACAGAAAAAAAATGACAAAAATTATAGAGTATCTACTATACAAGCCAGTTGGAGAAGACTTTTCACAAAGCAGATGACATTTTGCAAGGCTGGAATTTTAGTTGTGGGATCCCAATCTAAACCTTTACAATATTGTGTATGTATGTAATGTAGGAAGGACCTGGGTAAGGGTGTATTCTGGAAGCCACACAATACAACAGACAATTTAGGGCAAACATGCCATGAGGAAGTATGGCAAAGCAGCTGTGTGAATGTGGCCTCTGATGCTTAAGCCAATGTATATAAAAATATTTATTTACAGAATTTAGAGATAGTAAATACATCACACACAAAAATATTAGACGTGGCTTGGTTTGCATGTGGACTCTGCATTCGTTTATGTCTCTTTAAATTACATGTTAGGGTCCATTTTAAAATGCAAAATCATCTTGATTTTAGGGTACTTTGCTGAAGCCTTTGGATTTTCACTATGTGCATTTCTAAAAATATCTTGTTAATATTGAACTTCCAAAGTCTGTTTCAAAATGTCAAAATGGAAGATTCCATGTAGGATTTTTGATGAAATTTCACTAGTGCAAGGCAGGGTTTTCAAGCTTCATATCATATTTTTAAATACCTGTTGTTTAGATGCCCAATAGCACATTAAAAAATATGATATGAATAATGATATTAACAATGAACCCCATTTTGAAGAAAGTAATTCATTATAAGAATCCCCTTTCTGAATCAGAATTAGTGGAGGGGGGGGGAATAAAATCTCCATAGAGAAAAGACAGAAATAAACATATCTCTATTATAGTATATCGTATACTTTCTCCATATCTGATGATGAGGCATAGTTAAAAGAACATGTTGAATTTTTAAAAAATCACAGTAAGTCCTGAGACTGTATTAGTCTCAGGTCATTAAGGGCTTCATAAAGTGAAGCAATTCATTTAGGCTTTACAAAAAATGTCCTTAAAGGGACATTGCTATACAGAATAGCCTTCTTATTTAACTCAGATTTAGTCATTCTACAGGGAAACAATATGTTAGGAAAGTGTTATGAAAGACAGAGAAAAGGGGCTCTAACAGTGGGTCCAAGTTTTTCCTTCTTTCATATTCTGTTTTGGATGGGCTGGCCAAGTCAGTACATAGGCCAGGAATGGAGAAAATTAGTAAATTACAACAAGCACTTTATGTAATCTTCAGTTAATAGTGGTAATTGGGACTAGAATTTCCATCACTAAGCAAAGCAGTCATAAAGTGTGATATCACATAATTACATCGTTTAGTGATGGCAATCCCTGCAGTCCCATTGCCATCATAAAACAACAATTGCAGTTTGTGAGGTGATGCTCATCACAATTCCTGCTGGCTTCCAACAAGTAAGACCAATGGGGAATTTTGAAAGATGCTACAAGTTTCAGGGGGTTTGCAAGCAAGCTGGCAGGCAAGTAGGGGGCTGGTGCCAGGTTCATGAGGATGCACAAGGGTCTGGCTTGGGAAAACTACTATAGGGCACATGAGAGTGCACAAGGTGCCACAAGATGAAGTGTGGTGCAAGTGTGGCAGGACTGGGGTAGCTACTGCAAGATCGGGAAGGAAGGAACTTGCAATCTTCCTTCTGGCTTCCCCATCGACTTAGCTTGTGGGAACCTTGCAGGGAAATTTGCAAATGGTGATTGGATGCATGGGATGCTGCAACGGCCATGAGAACCAGCTGCCAAGTGCCCAGATAGCAATCAGGTAACTGGCAGTGGTGGGACAGAAGGAACTTTGAGGACCCGTCATAAGCACCACTTGTTCAGCACCATTGTAACTTTGAAAAGTCATTGCAATGAGTGGTTGTTAACCCAGGATTACTTGTAAACAGTCATAATATAAAACAACAGGCAAATTCAGCTTTCAAAAATGGAGTCAAAAGTCAGATAATTACCCAAGATGCCAGCAAAAAGGGTAATGCAGGTATAACAAAATCAGAAACTGGAATTCAGACATTACTTTTGGATCATATATTTAGAAAATTCTCCATTCCTGACATACGAATATTTCAGAGTAATCCCTTACCCCCAATGGGACTTCATTTGTGAGATATAAACTTCAAACACCTTCCTTCTCTTGGGCTGAACAGATTCAGCTAAGGTTGTGCCTGATTCAAACGTCTTCCAATGGGCCAAACCTATCCAATACTGTTCTAAGACCAGTACAATTTGCAGTACATCTAAGGACTGGGGTTCACTCTTGGATGAGATTCTCTTGGAGACACAACATGATATTCCATATTTTCACAAGTCCTTTGACCATAGAAACCATTAATCAATCATTACAGGAGATGATAGTGAAGCTACTTGCAATCATCATTTTATGACTAAGGAATTCAATAGCATCATTCTTTTGACCAATATTTTCTGGTAGATGTTGTGCTGGATCTTATTAATTAAAATGAAAGACAGTACAAGATTCTTATACGTAAAAGTTGTGTAGTCCTCTATCTGCCTACTAAATTTTGTTTTTTTTGTTCTTTGTCCTAAAAGAAACTTTCAGATATATTGAAAGAAATATATTTCTTAAACATATTTCTCAAACTTGATTCCAGTTTTTTCTGAAGGCTGCATGAGCCCTCCAGCCTCATAATGACATACCAATAATTACATGATCAGAGCAATTCAATGGGCTGTTATAAATTTCAATTTACTAGAATTCTTTATCTTTTTGTCTGAAGGGGGCAAAATATTTACCAAGTTTATTTAAAACAAATTTCAGTGACATTGCCATTTGCATTATATCTATTTCATGAAGCAATTTCATATACTGATGGCTATATCATATGAAAAACATCATACATAGTGTATTATTTTAGTACGTCCAATCTTGAACAGAAAAAAAGATGCTATAGCTAACTCCATTCTACCTTCAGGCTTAAGATAGGCACTGAAGCTTTAGGATAAAATAGATTTTATTTTTATCTATAGTTGCTGTCATGTTATCCCAAAGGAAATCTGAAAAATATTGACTCATTATTCATTGAAGTAAGCTAATATGTTTTTTTAATCTCATTTTGTTTTTACAGGCTTCACTGTTTTTATTAATATTCTATATCACTCTGGCATTTTGTTCACTTGATACCAAGGTTTTTCAATATGCATTACTCCAGTGACCACAAGCATAAAACGTTAAGCTGTTTTGATAAGCAATTATTGTTTACTGAGAAGTAGAGTTTCCTAATAGAATTTAATTTTGGAAAAAGATGATTCTGAAAGTTAATGAAATTGCATGCCGAGCGTGTTTTAATATCATCACTGAAGGTAATGGTCTATTAAATAGAACAGTTTCACAACAACCTGCTACCAACTTATATCAAGATATTTCTGTTGATAAAATGCTACATAATTTCTTGATCTTACTTGTCTTTACAGAAAGTAAAACTTGTATTTTAATATTATACATAAAATACTCCAATGCTAAGTATATAAATAAAGGCATTTTTCGCAGCCTTCGCTGATCTGATTACTTTTTAAATGAATTGGATGGAACTGATGTAGGTCTGTGATCAGCTAATAGTCTGGACCAGCTGGGCAAAATAAGCTTGTCTGGCCTCCTTAAAAATAGCAGTCCTGAATTTGATTTTGTATAGAAAAAAGGGCGCAAACAAGCAAGTATTTAAGGAAACAAAAATTGTGATTAGCATTTTATATTATAGAGTTCTTCTTGATTACTTATTCAGTGTTGATGCCACCCTACTGAAACTTACTTTGGGTGCCTCACAAAAACACAATACAATGCAATAAAGTAGGCAAATTACAAAAATAACTACAAAATAATTAGAAGATGGCAATCCAGGCAAAATATCAGAACACAAAACAATACAAACAGGGGTGTCACATCCATTTTATCCCAAGGGCTGAGAGAATAGCTCAGTTTTCAAGGCCTTCTGGATCACCATTAGGGTGGGAGCCTGACAGAGAAAGCGTACTTTCTATGTTCTAGAAGATAGCACCGTTTAATTGAAGGGATCATGACCATTCTATTGGATCATACTGGTCATGCAAAAACTGGGACCTAGGCAATCTCTCAAATAACCAGGCCATATGCAATATAGGGTTTTACAGGCAATAATCAGCACCTTAAATCAGACCCAGAACTAGTGTAGCTTCTGAAGCATAAGTGACACATAGATATGCCGAGGCATACCCATCACCTCTTGCTTGCACCATTGCATTCTGGAACAGTTGTAGCTTCCTAGTGGACTTCAAAGGCAGTTTGACATAAGAGTGTTTTGCAGTAGTTGAGTTGTCATGTGACAAGAGCACAAGTGACTCTCTGGAGGGCCAACCAACCTAGGAAAGAGCACAATTGGTGTATCAGTTGGGCTTGTGCAAAGGCTATCTTAGATACAGCTGCCAGATTCTCTCTGAACAGGATCTGTGAATCCAAGAAAACCCACATGTTGTGCATTACTCTAAGTGTAAAAGTACAACCCACCCAGGAATAAAAATGGAAAATTCCTGATAGTCCCAGTCATTCAGTCTAGATAGGATTGAGCTAAGTCTATACAACATCTGGATGCTGGGTCAGAACTTTAACAATATCACTTGAACAGCTTGTGGTGGAAATATATAATTGGATATCAGTAGAATACTAATGATACTGTACCCCAAATTGGAAAATAACTTCAGTCATCAGTTTTATGTAGATGTTAAATAAGAGGAATAGTGTCAAGCACTTTAGCATCCCACAAGGCAGCAACACCCCCCCCCACACACACACACCTGATTAGAACTGGCTATGAAGGAAGAGAACTACTATAACATGGTGCCCACAATTCCCAATCCCAGAATTGCTACAGAAGGACACCATTGTTGATGGCATTAAAAAGCTGCCGAGAAATCAAGGGCACAAGGGTACACATGATACCTTCTTCACTGGTTGTAGCATAACCATTGCTGTATTCATACTTAATTTCAACCTGAAACGCAAGTGCAATGGGTCTAGAAATCTGTTTCTTCCAGGTTCTTCTGGAACTGCAGCCCCTCCTCTTCTTCTCTAAAATATTGGAGAAAGGCTCTATCTACAATAGTTAGGTCCAGGAATGACCTCTTCAAAGGGGCACACCACAATCTCCTTCAGACTGCCAGCATCACCAACTTCTCAGTGAGGCCAACACCACCAAATAGAACAGCTACAAGATGGCACTGCCACCTTAATGAGCTAGAAAAGCTCTGAATCACAGCAGTATCCAAACAAAAAGCACAGAGAATCCTGTTCAGTTCCTCAAAAATCTTCCCAAATCACATCACTAGACTATATCTCTGGCACCTCTGCTAAATCTATCCAGTTGAAATCCAACTTGGGTCAAAAGTGAGTGACCTTTTCTGCCAGAAAGCCAGAATATTCCTCACAGTAGCACTGCCAATGATCCAGTGTCCTGTCTGAATCCAATAGCTCATCCTACTAGACAGCAGTCAGAGGACACAATGATAGACGTTTCATCACCTTTATACCCTTGTTTAGTAGACTCATTCTTAATTCTCCTCCAATGGTACTTCTAGATCTCCTTTAGGGCTTCAAATCCCAGAGCTTCTCAGAAAACCAAAGAACATTCCAGGAACAATCCAGGAACAATCCAATCTGGGGTGACAGGGATAAAAATGGGAAACATTGCCTGAAATCTTTTTAAACAGGATGTCTCTGAGACATTTTCTTTTTAAGATGGGTGGCATTCAACTATTCACAGATGTATTTTAAAGTTACATGAATATATGCAACTTGTTTTTCAAATTATTTTAGGCACACATTTATGGATGGGGGAGGGCAGCATAATGTTAAAAGTGTTGAATCAGATCCACAGGAGGTTTAGATGAATATTGAGTACTTGAAATCTTAGAATGAGTACTACGATCTCGATTTAAATAGAGAATTGGAGGATTGGAGTAACCCAACCTATAAGAGAAGACAAATGTTCACGTGTCATTGGGATGCTCTAAGAATTGGCCATTCCTGAAGGGTACCCCAACAAGAAGGCAGAGAAAAGTGAGGCAAATATTAAAGTGCATGGTATTTTGATGCAGGCCCTATGTTGCATTAACGTCTCATGTGTACTATAACTGATACAGTTGCAACAAATTATTCCATTTTCTGAAACATGTGATCAACTCAAATATAACCCAGTTTGTCTCTTCCAACATGCTAGATTTAGCACTGTCTGGCACACTGACACACAGTTCCACAAAGGAAAAAATTTCAGGAAGCAATCTGGGTCTGAAAGAAGGCAACAGCTCTGTGGCCAGTTTGTTTCTTGGGATGTTATCCGATCATTCTCTGATCTCCTATAATAAGAAGGCTTTCAGATTGATCAGTGCTGCCTTCCAGTTGCATCAGAAGCAAAATAAATGTTATATTAAAGCATTGGACTTTGTGACAAGAACAAATCATATAGCCGAAATCTCCAGAATTATACTGAACATAGGCTGTGAAGTTAACACGAAGATGAAAATAGAATTCGGAAAGAACCAAGGAATGATTTTAGAACAACAATAACCGGAGGTTGAATTCAGTGCTTTCTGTATTAACCACTCTTTTTGAATAAAACTATATATATATATATATATATTATAATTGATAAATCAAATCAACAGATACTACAAGATAACTCAAAATTTCTCTTTTTCTCTCTCAAATATTAATGAAAGAATCTGACACTCTTATTGCATTTCTATGCAGAATTCCATGGTTACAGATTATCCTGTTTTCCCTAGAACATACTGATGTATGATGTATATCCAAGGGTAGTTTATTGTTTTCTGGAAAAGAAACACTTGAAAAACATTACATGACTGAATGGTGGGACTTTTGCACATCCTTATTTCTTTAACATCCACATATTTCTTTAACAACTACATTTTACATGTTGTGGCTACTCTTCTCTAATAAATGTTCCATAGATAGCTTGGTTTTTGCATATGTAATTCATCCGTATTTAGTGCTCTTTTTCATGTTATGGACACTGTTGTTGCAAATGTGAACTTTATAGGAAATTGTTCTCTTTGCATTTTGAAAGTAAGTAAAGGTTTTAAGAAAACAGATTCAGGCTTCTAAAATAGAAGTCTCCAATCTTTGGGCCTAGAGGATATATCTGGAATTCTGAGAACATATCATAAATGTTTTAAAAATGGCTGCATGGAGATTATAAATGGATACAACAAGTGAGATGGCTTTCTGCTATCCTTTAGGATATTCCATTTAATCTCTTTCAATTTATCTTTGCTTTTATTCTTTAAATATATCTTCAGAGAAAAATGGATTAGAATTGTTCTGTACTTTTTATTTTGAAATAAGGTTAATGGTCCACAAATGGAAGGGGGCTATGTAGGGTCTGCACACACTAGTTTGATTAATTAGATGTTGTCAAGTCAATGTTCTTGGGAGAAATTGGGAGAAAAATGACTATACAGAAAAATTAGATGGAAGTGAGGCTATTGACTTTAGACCAACTGACACATTATGAAACTGAATTTTTAACATTTTACTCTGAGTTAAGAGATAAATTTCATTTATCAGATATAAGCAATGGCAATATTTAAATTACAACATTTGTTAACATCACTGTTTGAATCAGCACCATGTTCAGCTTCTGAGATGACTGAGATACTAGAACAACTTGTTAAATTCTTTAAAGCTAAAAAAAACACCCTACTGTTAGTCTTTATAGATATTTGTTATCAATAGATCAATGTGATATGCAGATTTTAAGAAATGAATGGAATAAATAACTAGAAGTTCCTATATTGTCAAGAAAATGGGAGAGTGGCTTAACATCTACAACAAGAGTGTCAATGGAACTCAAACAAGAACATAAAACAAAAAATAATAATATTTAGAATTTTGAAGCTATAAATCCAAACAATTATTACATTTGTATAGAAAAGGACTATTAAAACCAACACTTTGTTGAAGATGTAATAAGGATAATGCTTCTTAAAAACGTATGTTTCCACAATGTCATATACTTCACAGTTTTTTTGGGAGAAAGTAATCTATTAAATAAATATGATTGCGCAACAAAAAGTAAAAATTTTCAGAGGATAACTACATATCTAAAACATGGAATTTGACAATTGGACTGCATAAATGAATTCTCCAGGTCCTTACCATGGCTAAAGACTAATATTTAGCACTTGAAAAATAAATTATGGTTCCATTTGGTCAATGAATTTAAAACCTGCTTGCACTTGCCACTTATGAGCAAATTACCTATAGACAGAGACATTCTACAGGTATAGACAAGTGCAATGAAATATGGGACCCATTTATGCAGAACACAATAGGTATAAAAAAGCTAGTTATATAAATATATCAGAAATATATGTATACACTTGAATAATATTTACATTAGACAAGTATGTATTGAATTAAAACTGTATATTGTTATAAGTCACATATCATTTCTTTCTTTGTCATATTTTTGCACTTTTTAGTTAAAGCACTTTTTTGTGTTCCTTTTTTCCCCCTTCTCTTTCACAATGTAAGTATCTCCATCACTGTTATCTTTGTGTTCTGCTCCTATTGCTATTTTTGTGTTATTAATTAAAGAAAACAATAGAAATAAATAGAAATGGGAACCTACTGTTTATTCTTGAGGTCTTGAATGGCAGTTCTGCTCTGTTAAGATTGTTTCATAAAGAGAGGGGTTTTCATTGAAAATTGTAGCTTTAGCATGCTATGCTTTCTACACTGCAGACTGTAAAATCTGTTACTTGGAAAAGATAGTATCAGACTTCTGGTTTTTGGTTACCATTGACTATCATGGCTCTTCTACAATGTCTACTGTAGGAGAGAGACAGGGGGAGATGAGAATGAAATCAAGCATGTCATACAGATCTTGGACTCAGTCATAACAAAAATGTAACCATCTGGATATTTTGTCAACACTGACATTTCTGCTGGTGAATTGGTAAGCGCACTTATAGAAGAGTTCTGTCTACGAGCAAAATTTCCTATTCCTGCTTTACTTAGCAGTAGGTTACCATCTGTGATCTAAAATGGTTAATTTATCTGAGCAGCTTTGCCATTTTATTTGTTTATTTATTTACACGACTTAACAAAGCCGCTTATCTCTTACAACGACTCCATCTAATTCATGTATTGTCTCACAGAAAAGCTAAGTAGTTATAACTCTGAATCTAGCTATCCCTTCAGAATGAATATTTTTATCAGTCTATACTGTGTTGTAATGTAACTTTTTGATATGTTATTAATAAAACGAACAAAAAGCGTGGAAGATTCTCTTCTGTTAAAAAAAAACATGATATGGTAAAGAAGAATATTTCTAGTTAATAATTTAACTGTTATATCCACACTGTGAATACAATAAATTACTGGAAATTTTACCAAAAAGATTTCTCAGGGCAGACTCATACAGAATAGATGTAACAGCTGGAACAGGATTGATCAACATCATGAAGAAGGCACATACTGTACTAGATTTATTTAAGTTTACTTTTTCCTTCCCAATTTCTTTCTATTCTAAAAACAAAAAACTACATCTTCACTCCTGAGGGTTACACATTAACTTAATTAAATACTCTTTATAACAATTAAACTTAAGAAAACATACAAAACTTTTATCAGATACACCCAGTGCCTTTCCAATTATTATTTTTAGACTATCATCACGTTTTTAAACCACTTTAATATATTTATTTACTCAGCTTCGGTTTGTATTTGATAGAGGTTTGGATAGATGTTTGGATCAGAAGTCCTTTATTCTTGCATGTATGTGATAGTGATGTTACTTTTATTCAGTAAATAATTTTCAAAAACAAAACACAACAGAATTCACTAAGAAGATGAGATGGTTTGGTAACTGATGTTTGGGAAGTTACTAAATCAAACTAATCAAAGCAAAATTCCTTAGGAAACATGAGACATGAAAGACAGGAGGCAACCATTAACAGTAGAGCACCTAAAGTATTACTTTCCATTTTTAAAGAAGTAATAGTTATTCAGACTCTTCAATTATGCTTTTCCCTCAAAGTTTGGTCCTCAGAATAATGAAGTGAGATATGCCTTAAAGGATTGATTCGGAACCGTCTCGGAGGGACGGTGAGTAAAGTGGCTCCATCCGTATCCTTGCAGGGGCCTCGCGATCCCCCAGGGGATACGGTTTCGCCACAAAAACTCTCCCGCTCAAACGACGGACATGGCGCCGTCCCATAGCTGTAAAC
>JANHFL010002462.1:138301-149716 GCA_032468155.1 Oxyrhabdium leporinum | reverse complement strand
AATAATATAGTATGGATTGAAAAATAATAATACAGGAATAGAATGATATTTTTGATTGTATCTGTTAAGTGTTTGTAACCAGTCTGACACATCGTGCAATGAAAGAATGGCTTTGGAAAAAAAATAAAAAACTTATTGGGAAAAAAAAAAAGGATTGATTTACATGGCAAATACATTGTTGAGATCTTATGTAATAAAGTACACATGGGTAGTTTTTAAAGCAGTATTGGTTCAAACAAAATGTTTTTTTCCTATTTTACTGTGTTCCGAGCCTGTCCTGAATCTAAGGCTAACAAAATTATCCTATGACCTTATATATATATTTCTGTATTATTTTCCTCCTAAACTTAGAGTAAAAAATCCATATATCCCTTGGATATTTTACATAGAAGATAATACAGAAATAAAAATATATACAGTATAAGTATTGATAAAGGGGAAAATATTTATCATCACGTTTGAATACACTTGCTTAAAGCAAATGTTTTTTCCATCATTCAATATCCACTCATCTATGCTGCCATCTAGAGTTCACTGTCAAATATAAGGAAAGAAATGAAAGTAGGAAAGCAAAAATAATATCCACATAATAGTTACTAAAAATGTAATTCATGTTTTTGAAGAAATGATAAAAGGTCCTGGTTTGGATTGACATTCAGTGGTAGAAAACAATTATATTTTATTTTCCCTTTGCTTAGTGACAGAACTGCACAAAGGTATATGTTGTTTTATTGAGTTGATAAATTGTATAGAGTTGCAGTAAACCACAGGTAATTGCTCCAAGGAGAGTCACATTTTGGCATTTTGAATGTCTTTTAAAATTGACTGAAAATGTTTGGCTGGCTCTCAGTGAAAGTTTGAAAAAGCATGCTTAACTTTTTCTTCCTCAGGAAAACTCTACAAATGTAAAAGAAGAAGGAACTATATGAGATAATCGACTTTGATATCCAAAACGCAGCTTGGAAAATGAGCTACCCTGCCAATCTTTAGAAATTGCTAACAGTGGCAGCTAATCTCTCAGTTAACATGGCAATGTTAATTATGAAGCCTCAGTTCAGAACTTGGATTCCCATGCCACATTGAATTTGTTTAGCAAACCTGGATCCCAATTTTGAACAGCAGATGTGTGATTTAACTTAATTTTTTGATTAAGTATTACTTCTTGTAGGTACAATGGAATTACAGATTTCAGTTAGGGACAAGCAACAATCATAATAAAATGGTACTCTTTAATGTTATCTTCAGAAATTTACATTAAGGGCAAAAATACATATGTATGTATGTATGCATTGATTTATTAAATTTATATGCCATCCGTCTCCCTTTTGCAGCAACTCTGGGTGATTACAAAGAAATAAAAATATTTTTAAAAGATAATGCAAACAATTAACATTTAGAAAGATTAAATAAAGACTAAAAACCAAAGGACAGGCCACATGGGGAAAGAGATCCTCTCTCTACCCCATAAGTCACCATCAACGTTATGCACTCCTATTATGGCTCCAGGCCAGTTGGCAGGCCAGGTTTCAAGAAATGTGGGGGCTGAGCTCACCTCCAGGCTAAGAATATTCCAAAGAGCAGGGGATACAACAGAAAAGGCTCTTCTCCTAGATCCTACCAGCTGAAATTCTTTGGTAGACCTCTTCCATTGGAGCGAATGGGACAAGCCAATCCCATTGGAGTGAGACAGGTCCTTAGATACTCTGGACCCATGCCATGAAGGCCTCTCCATATTTCCCAAAACTCCACACACTCCCCAAAATAGTAGCATCTGTGTATCCACATTTCCTTCCTTTTTGTTTTGTTTTCTTATTTCACACTGTATTTTGGAAGCTAGAAATTTAAAAATAAATCTTAGGCATAAAGACAAAAAGGTCAAATGTTTACTATTCCTCATTATCCAGTGTAAAATTCCTACCGGCTCATAGCTATTTTTTTCAAGTGGAGAAATCTGTTCACAGCTTATAAGCCGTTCCAGAAAATTATCGTTATCCAGCTTTGTTTTTTTCCAATATAAAATACAGTACTCTGCAAGTACCTTTATTCCTTTTATCTTTATTCTGCATGTACCCTTACTTTTTGGATGGTGGCACTGTGTTCTGTCCACTTCAGTTGGCAGAGAGGGTTCAGATGACCAACCATCAATTGTCTCTGACATTCAGTGATTGCCCTTGCCTGTTTTCATCTGATAATAGATGGCTCCTGGAGCAGACTTTTCTTTTTTTAAAAAAAGCTTTCTATAAAAAGACAAGAAAAGAACATACCAGCAGTTTACTTCTTCTATCCATAATTGTTTATTATAATCTCAACATAAGCTTTAGCTACTTTGCACTGAAAGAAGACAAGCAGTATGATTGAATAAGTGTCTACACAAATCTGGGAGATACTACAAAAAAAATCCTTTCTTCAGGAAAAGAGAAGAACCAAGAAATGTTTAAATATTTGAATAATGTTGGGTATGATTGGTTTTTGAAGAAAAAAATTTGCATGATGTCAAATCAGGGAAGAATTATACATACAAATATTGGACTATGCAGTGCTATCAGGCTCAAGCCCAAAGATAACACTATGAAATCCAACTATTTTTTTTATTTGTTTACATCAAACAGAGTCAGAATCTTGCCAGACTAAAGCTATAACCTTCTAACTTAATAGATACAGTGTAATCTGAGAGATTCTAAGATGTGGCTATTCGGAACCTCGTCCTATCTCCCCCATCCAGTTCAGGATTGCAGATTCCCTTATTTTGGGCTTTTCTCTGACATGTAGAACCTCTTCCTTAGGAAACTGTGGTGCTCTTGCTGAGATTCCTCCCCCCCCCCCAATTCTCCAGATGCACATTCCACCATAACTGCACTCCATTGGCATCATTAGGGACTAAATAAATTTTCAGTAAATGGGGCATTCCAATCACACACACACACACACACACAAACCCCAGCCATACAGAAGACCTCTGTGTTTACCAATTGTAAAATAATTATATCTACTAAGTTAAAACAGTTTACGTAGACAAGGCCAAGACAGCTGTAAAAAGAAATTAATTAAAATGTCATTTCCCAAACTGCTTCGGTTGTCACCTAAATAGTCACCTTACTCATCCCATTATAAGCAGCACCTGACTAGTAACAATTTCACACGGTCATTTCTTCGTGCTAAATTATATTCTCTTCTGTTTTGTTTATCTGTGATGTCTTCAGGGCAACCTTTCCACAATCAGGGGTTGTTTTTTTTCAGAGTTCAAAGCGGTACAGCTTCATTTAATCAGGTTTCTTAAAATAGGAAACAAATGTAAATACAAAAGGAGGAAAGTCACTTGAATTATCTGCAATTCTGCAAGTGCTTTCAAAAGCTACAGGGAAGTCATGAAGTGATTGAACTAGGGATTCAATAAATAACGTTCTGATCTGTATATTCTAGGAATGTTACGATGGGCAGGGAAGACTGTAATTGGCTTTAAATAAATGTGCCATTAATAAAAACAAAAGAAAATTATCCGAGGGAGCAAATTACAAAACAAATAAACAAGGAAAAATTACACACACCTACACATACTGCCCCCAATTTCAATTCGTCCCATGTGTTTCCAAATCTCAAATTTGTTCTCAAAACTACCAGTTCTGGGGCAGCTATTACAAATCTTGCTTCCTCCCCACAAAACTGTAATTTAGAAAAAATGATTCTTATTTTTACAAGAATATTAAAATGTGGAAAACAACTTTGAATTAATAAGTAACTGAAATGAACATAAGTCCCTTGATATCTCCGATTGCTTAGCTCACAGCATGTGTTTCAGATAGAAAGTTGGAAATAAACATTTTCAAGTTAATTCTTCATATAGCAGCAATTTTTCTTCCTTTTTCTAAACCACTCTGATACAGCTTTAGAAGAAAATATAACAAAACAAACCCAAAGTTTATCGGGAAACATGCAAGAAGATTTGATTTAAAAAACCAAAAATAAAATAATGACATAAAAGTTTACAATTTTTCAGTTCAGTGGAAAATATATTATGCTTTCTATCCCTTTTTTTTACAAGAAAAGTAATGAAAAACAAAGACACAGAGAAGTGTTGCATATAAAACAGATGTATGCATATAAATTAATTTAAAAACTATTAAAAAACAGTTGTATGCAGTATGTATGCAGTATCTATCAACAGTATCTATCACGGGTACTTTGCATTAAATGCTCAGTTGCTAAGCTAAATTATCTACTGTAGTATCATTGTGATGTTATTTTCTCATGCTTGTCATTTAGCAGTATTTTCACTGTTTTCAAAGGCCTCATTTTATTGGAAACTATTCATATATTAATACTAAGGTCATTTCTGCTGTCCGTCCATTTAGCTGAGCAAGTGTGTTCATTTATTTATATCCCGCCTTTATTTTCACAAATAACTCAAGATGGCAACCATATCCAACACATCTCCATCCTCCTATTTTCCCCACAACAACCCTGTGAGATGGGTTGGCCTAAAGTCACCCAGCTGTCTTTTGTGGCTAAGAAGGGACTAGAATTTATGGATTCCCACTTTGTAGCTTGGTGCCTTAATCCCTAAGCCAATTGGCTCAGTTTTTTAAAATACTGATACTTAGTAAAGCACTTAATACCTAGCTTCTATATAGCAATTATCTCTCCAGTTGCTTCATAGAAGAAACCAATCCAAAATCCAGAAATACCTCCCCTAATTCATGCCACAAACTGAATTCACACTAAATCCTGTTACTTGTTGAATTAACCACAATTGACTTCATTTATAACATATGCCAACTACTGGTTGTGGTTTACAATACACAACAGCTGCATTCAAATAACAGCTAAGCTAAAACCAAACAAGCAATATTGTCTTGACATAGGGTTGAAAAATAAAAATTAAAAAATGTTTATCCCGCTTTTCATCAGAGTTCAGTAATATTGCTTTCGGGGGGATGGGGGGATGAAATAAAGGCAAAAACATAAACCACTATAAAGAAAACCACAAGCAACATTTTCTCCCCAGTTTATAATTGTTTTGCATACTGCAAATCTTTTTATTTCTTTACTATTCTTCCTCCAGAAAAGCCTATAGCAATTTATCAATCAATTATTGTCTTAATAAGCACAACAACAGCCTTTCACCCTAGTTCAAACTTATTCAAAGGCTGGAACAGAACTTTATTTCGAAGAGAATTATGAAATTCATCTAGAGCAGGAAAAGAATCCAGCTTCATTTTGTAGTTATTGAGTATGATCCATGCAATTCAGCATTCTCAATAATCTACCTCAGTAACGTAACCAATAACAGGATATTAACAAACTGGTGAGCTCAGAGAAAATGATATGATTGTGTGGACATAAAGGCACTTTCTGAGGCAGATGCCATATGGTGCTCCTGTACTATTCAAATCCCAGCCAGCTGCATCACCACAATAGGTTCCTAGGATTGCAGAATAGTGGTATTCTGTTTCATTCAATAACAAACAAGAAGGCCTTTGATAAAAATAGGACAGGAAGGAAATGATCCATCATTGTGGGTTAAGG
This sequence comes from Oxyrhabdium leporinum, assembly GCA_032468155.1. Taxonomy (NCBI): domain Eukaryota; kingdom Metazoa; phylum Chordata; class Lepidosauria; order Squamata; family Cyclocoridae; genus Oxyrhabdium; species Oxyrhabdium leporinum. The sequence continues at coordinate 144,193 of JANHFL010002462.1, read as the reverse complement.
TGTCTCAGAATTGGAGCAGAGAAATGGGCAACTTACCCAATGTTTGGAAACCAAAGGGATTAGATGGGACATAATAAAAAGGTTGTCCTGAACTTACAATTCATTTAGTGACTGTTTAAAGTTACAATGGCACTGAAAAAAGTGACATATAACCATTTTTCACAGTTATGACCTTTGAAGCATCCCCATGATCATGTGATCAAAATTCAGATGCTACACAACTGGTTCATACTTATGACCATTGCTGTGTCCCAAAGTCATGTGATCTCGTTTTGGAACCTTTTGACAAGCAAAGTCAATAGGGAATCCAGATTCACTTGACAACTAGGTTACTAACTTATCAACTGCAATGATTCACTTAACAACTGTGGTTAAAAAAATATTGCCCCATTGTAAAATGGGGCAATATTCCCTTAACAAATGTCTCACGTAACAACACAAATTCTGGGGTTAATTGTGGTCGTAAGTTGAGGACTGCCTGTACAATTGGAGTTGCTGTTCAAAAATCTTTTTACAGTTTCTTAGTCCTTCCGACTGGGTCTGGTGGTGACTTCATTCCCTTGAAAGAGTGTATTTGTGATCTGGGAGTGCTCCTAGATTCATAGCCCTGAGTAGAGTAAAAGTTTGAACCTATAAAAATATTGAAGTCTGGAGTGGCGGTATGATCAATCACGCCACAAAAGTGGTGTAAGTAATCATTTGAAGGTGAAAATATTTTTGCCCAAACATTTTATTTTAAAGTGTTACAGCCAATTTAAATAACAAACATGTTATTTGCTTACTTACAGCTGCCAAAGATTTAGATGGCAAGATGCTAAAAGAAAGAGACTTGGTATATTTACATATAAGGTGCAGTCTATCATGTTTTCTACAAAAAATGAGATCTGCACTAAATAATAGGGTCTTGATTAAAAGGAACACTCCTTGAAACGATGCTTAGATGCCACATGTTTCTTTGTGATTGGTAATCTAATCTAGGATGTAAACATGAATGCATGTCATAGGACCCCAATAGTACTGAATGATTTATTTTGAGAGATGGGATTAAAGGATTGTGTTAATACTGTTGACTGTGATCAAAATAAACTGGGTTGATCTCTTTTCGAATGATTCCGTATTTACGGGCTTCCTTCCTCCCGCCCCTCATATTCAGAAAAAGATTACCTATGCCCTGAAAAAAATCCAAGTCTTAAAATGCTGCTATACACTCACAGGTAGTCCTCTACTTAGGATGAGTCAGTAACCATTCAAAGTTAAGACCTACCCCCTTCTCCTCACCCCAGTTGTCACCGATGTTTTGCCCTTGGACCTGTCAGAAAGAAAAGAAAGTTAAATCTGAAGCATAAAAGAAACCTTAAAGCCCAAACTCAGTATAGGTAGTTCTTGACTTACGACCACAATTAAGCCCAAAATTTCTGTTGTTTAGCAAGACATTTGTTAAATGAGTTTTGCCGTATTCTATGACATTTCTTGCCACAGTGGTTAAGTGAATCACTGCAGTTGTTACGTTAGTCACACAGTTGTTAAATGAATCTGGCTTCCCCACTGACTTTGCATGATAGAAAGTCACAAAAGGAGATCACATGACCCCAGGACACTGCAACTGTCATAAATATGACTCAGTTGCCAGGCGCTGAATTTTGATCACATGACCATGGGGATGCTGCAGTGGTCGTAAGTGAAAATTGGTTATAAGTCACTTTTTTCAGTGCAGTTGTAATTTTGAATGGGCACTAAATGTAAGTCGAGGATTACCTGTAATTTGCCTTGCATCTTGATAATGATTTCATCTCACATTATTCTTTTTAGTATTTTTTTTTAAGGTAGAGTACCTTAGCAATGTCGGTTTGACATTGTTTTCTTGTAATGTTGCCAGCAAACTGCATCCATTCTTTGCATTCAGAGAGTAATATATATGAACTGTGTATGGAGTGTATATGAACTTGAACACTTGAATTTGTTTTAACTTCCCTTTGAGCTGCGATTTAGCTGAATGAGCTTTTTGCCAAGGACAGATCAAGTTTGACCCTAGGTATGAATTAGCTAGAATATGCTAAAAGAATTGGCAGTAAATTTATTAATTAAGATTGTCATCCAATGCAAAAGCCATTGAAGCATAGAACTGAACTAAATTAATAAATCATAGATTAGCTCCTAACAAAATGACACCGCTTTCTATATTAGATTCTAATATAGCAGTTCAGATCTGGCATGAACTTGATTAAATCAAATACTGCCCAGCTTTTTGAGGATTTTCTTTTGGGGGGGGAGGGGGAGAGGGACTGTGTAACACAACAGTAGTCATTCAATGTTTTATATCTTGTGATATAAATTATAAATTTATACATTATCTGCTGCTGTCTTTTGATTCAATAACTTAGATTTACATTATTCAATATATTTCCTGATTCCAGAAATCAGCTTCAATCCAGCCACTTCAAATCTTCAATCACTGTAATCTGTTGATCACATGATTTATATATTTCTATGGTAAAATTTGAAAAGTCATTGTCTATTCTATCGCCAGCATATATTCTTGAAAATAAAGGTTTGGAAAATATTGTGATTGAAAAACCAGTCTTTCTGATGTTAGAAAAAGTTATTTCATCTAAATGTAGATCTATGAGGTTTTTTCACAGTTTTCCACTGTAATTTTTGTTATGAGTGCCAGGAAGGTTATGAGTTGTTATGAGTGCCAGGAAGTTTAAGTAATATGTTCTCTTTTTGTGCCTCATTTGTCCTTTTTCTCATCTGTTCAGATATCTGGTAACTTTCTCTAGGCTTGAAATGATCTTATGTAAGATATCTTTGGTATTCCTTGTATTCTAAATTAGATTTATTTCCCATAATGCCTTTTTAATTTTACACAAAGCTTAGAGAGTAAGGAGCATTCTGAGGAATGAACTATATGAAGTGCTGAATTACAAAATAAATTTTAAGTGATATCTAAGAAATTAATAAAATGAATAAACTGTTCATTTCACTGCCCCATTAAACTGATACTTTCCAATGAAAGAGCTCATTGTCACAACCATGAATCATTTTTCAGTCATATATCCTCTGTGACATTGCCATTGTCTCAACCTTATCCAGTGAAGCTATCCCAAGTGTGCTTTTTCAGGAGGCAACTGGACCTTGTTTTTTCTTTTTCTTTTTTTGAAGATGTTTCACTTCTCATCCAAGAAGCTTTTTCAGCTCTGACTGGATGGTTGGAAATGGAAGGATTTATATTCCTTGCAGACAGTTGGTCATTTGTATCCTTTTAGAGGGTCGTTGAAGCACTTGGAGGTTTATTTGTGTGTCTTCAGGGTCACCTGAATAGTGCTCCTGGTTCCTGTAGTCTGCAATTTTTTCTCTGGAAATCCACCCCTACTCCCGCACCACTCAAAGGGTATTCATTCCAAATTGTACAGCTAAAAGTATACAAACCCTTCCATTCCCCACTATCTTGTCAGGACTGAACAAGCTTCTAGGATGAGAAGCGAAACGTCTTCAAAAGAAAAAACAAGAAATTCCAGTTGCCTTCTGAAAAGCTCCTTTGGGTCAACCATGACCTGGATGACTGAGAATCTCTACAGACACAGTGAAGATAGTTTATACTTTATTGATAATTACTATTCATAGTATATCTGAACATAAAAATTTATTGAATTCTTCTTCCCCCCTCTTCCCCACACATCTTCCAGGAAGGATAGAAGAATTATATTATACTAATATTCTTCTTTCAGGATGGAACCATCTTCCCACTAAAACAGTAGCCAAATTTTATGTGGCTACAGTGAAAATGTGGCGACTACAAATGTAACATATTTGTCAATCGCATACCACTAATTTCAGTAATTTTATCTTGGGGGTGGGGAGATAAGTTGAACTTTGAATGTTGAAATATATTGATTGGATATGATTTTTACCTGCCTGCAGATACTTTTCAATAGATTATAATAGCCAATCCAATATTTATAACAACCATTTGAAAGGGTTTCTCCCCTGAAGGTGTTGATATAAATGCAATTTAGAAATTAAAAATTTATTCAACACGTTATTCTCTCCTCCAGTATCCCAAATCTCCCAAATGTTTTATTGCATGCATCAGCATTCATTCTTCTGATGCTATCCAGTCATTATTGATCACTCTAGCTAACATCCTCATCCAAGGAGTTACACTAGACAATCACTGGACTAGCACAGGAAAGGATGTCCAAAATGTGATCACCTACTAAGTTTTACAGCAATGTTTGACTCTGTACAGAAATTTTTGCAGGCATTTACACATCATTTAACGTAACACAATCCTTTATGTGTTCACTCAACAATGAAAGTTTCTTGCATTTGGTGGAGGTAGCAAGCACTTTGCTAATCTTGCCTGGAATCAGAAACTAAGTATAATCAAGCCTGAGCAGCTATTAGATGGGGAAACACTTAGAAAATCCGAGACTGCGTGTAGGGAGTGGTAACTCTCCAGAAAAAGACCATGAGATATCGGTTCTACATTTCTGTCCAGCAATACTACATGGAATTGCCGACCAGGCATAAAACTTGATTTGAAGGAGACTGTACTTCTGCATCTTTAAGGCATACCGTTTGTCCTGGTTCTGATTCATTTCCATGTCCCTCTCGAGCCCTGTTGTCATAGTTGTGGAGCAGCACTTATTTATTGCCAACATAGCAATAAATTCATCAGAAATCACCAAGCTCCCTTACGGTCAACTGCTTTTCAGCTTTTGGGCTCTTCTCTCTCTGTGTGTCTTTAGAAGAGGTTCAGTTGAGGAGGCAAGGCGTTCCTAGGTTATCATTTTACCGTTTAGTGACTGCCCTTCTCAGTTGTGTTGACGTTTTGCAAACAGGATCACAACGTGGAGAGGGAAAGGTTCCCACTCGCGCTGATTGTTGTTGTTTATATTTCTATTTTTTTTAGCTTTCTGCTATCGGTTACCTGGATGGAAGGAGTAAATTGTAACAAGGGCTTAGTTTTTTCTTTCTTTTTTTGGAGATTTGGGGACGAGAAAAAGGTCGTGCGAAGGAACATTTTGCAAAAGAGCTACAACTTTGCCACGGTAGTCTTAAAACACTCAGAAGGGGAGTGGGTGCAATCCTTTGTCCCGGACTGGTAAGTTGTTTCTCATTTAAAAAAATAAAAATTAAAAAGTTTATAATATAACATACAAAGAAAATACAAAAGTAAATAGAAGGGAAGTTAGGGAAGGGAAAGGGGAAGAGAAAAATGGGGGAAAGCAAAGGTGGAAAAGGAAAAAAAAGTCGTTTCTCGAACATCGTGAAGTGCGTATTGGTTTTTTAAAACAGATTTTATTCCAATAGAGTTGCAGTTTACGGAGACCGTTTTCTCCGTTTACTTGTTAAAAGCCTTCCAAGGGGCAGCGTATTTTCGTAAATGTCAAGAATGAAAAGAGTAAGTCTGCTTTGTCCGCGCAGCTACCACCACAGACCACATTTTTTCAGGTTCCCCACTCGGGAATGGCAGAAACTCGAAGAGCTATCGGGCCGCATCTCCGCCCTAACAGACCATCTCTCCTGCAGGTGGCGCTGTCACCGGCCGAAGCGCCTTTATGCGAAGACGCGAGGAATATTGTTCCTGCTCGCGGCCGGTCGCTGGGAAGGCTTCCTTGAGCTGACGTGTGACTTTCGAAGCCTTGTTTTGGACACGCCCCTTTCTCCTTGTTCCGTCGTCTCTCCACCTTCCCCCGACCAGACCCCGGGGCTGCGATGGCCGCTACGTGGGAAGAAATCCTCAAGTTGTCCCAGCAGTTTCAATCCGCTCAGTTCGCCCAGGCGACGCAGAGGTGAGGGCAGGGGAAAGTACCAGGTGGGCGGAGCGAGGAAGAAGCCCCCCGCCCCCCCCCGCACGTCCTCTCGCTGCAGTCACGAATACACGTC
>JANHFL010002462.1:92919-122078 GCA_032468155.1 Oxyrhabdium leporinum | reverse complement strand
AGATAGATAGATAGATAGATAGATAGATAGATAGATAGATAGATAGATAGATAGATAGATAGATAGATAGATAACAGCAAAATACTGCTTGCAAATCTATACACATTAGAAAAGAATATTCCCAAAAATGTGCACACAAATGGGTATGAATTGTCATGTTTTTTTGTGGCGGAATTTATTTCTCATGCAGAAATGGGACTAAACTTGTAGAAAATGTCCCACTGATGATGTAAGAGTAGATGGCAGAATATATAAAAATACATTGTCATTTAATCTAAGGCCAGGAACATGCCTAGAAGCAGTTCTCCATTTCACTTTTTTATAATACGAATTTGACTCTTGATAGCCGTTATAAGAGACAGATGGGATTTGTAAAGCAAGAACAATGTTTAGATATGAAAAATAACTTTAACCCAAACTTTCATGCTTCCAAATAACAAATCAAGCCAGAAACCTAGCGAATCCTGTCTTAAACTATAATTTTCCAAAAGAAACTCGGGTGTAGACCATTAAATATGCTTAACTACTTACTAGCTCTATTCCTGAAATGTAAGGGTACATACTTTATTATTGCAACTAAATTTGCTTTCATTATTTCTTTGTAAGTCTTTCTAATACTGCGGCTACTTCATTTCTTTCCTCAGCTTTGCTTGAAGAACTTATTAATTCTGGATTTCTAAAAGGCACAGTGATTGGTGGAAGGCAAGATAAAGCTGTGTTTATCCCTGACATTTACGCCAGAACTCAGAGTAATTGGGTAGATTCATTTTTCAAGCAAAATGGTTATTTAGGTAACAAAATCCTTTTGATCAACCCTTTAAAAAAATGTTTAAGAGAAGTACTGTATATTCTAGAGATTGTTTATATAATATGTGTGCGCACTTTGTACACTTGTCAGTTCTCATTATCCTTGCGTGCATTTGTATGACCAAGAACTGCAGTAACTAGGGAAAGCATGAATGTTTAAAGGTTAGTATCACTAAACAGGAGTTTTTAAATCTCTTTTATATTCTTCTGTAGGGGATTTTGACCATTAATTGTTATGGAGAAGAAAGAAAGTGAATACTTGCGACTAGAAGTATGCCTATGATTCCTGAATGAGGAGTCACAATCACCAATGTTACATTCCCAGAAAGGGAGCAGTACGTTCCTTTTTCTCCTGTAAAGTAGAAAGAATGGATGTTTCATAGTTCCATCAAAGCCCATGGATACAGATTCTAAAAGCAGTTTCTGGCTCAGAAAAATAATACAATGCTTTCTTATTTACCACCTCATTTACCCTGTAGGAACTGGTAATCAGTTTATTGTGAGGAAGAAAACTGGTGGCAATCTTCAGTTGTAGAAGAACTGCCCTTCATCTTTGGAATAGAGCTGAGACTGCTTTGACCGCAATTCAGTGGTCAAAGCAGCCTTTGGGCATAAGAAAGCTTCTGGGATGTTCTGGAAAAAAATTGGTGTGGCCTGTATGGCAGGTCCCCTCTTTGCAATAGGTGTTATTTGCTCTTAGTACTGTTTTCCTTGATGTGTTAGTACTGTTTTCCTTGAGGTGTTAATGGTTAGGAAGCTGATAGATACTGCTTTTAGGGTTTGATAATTTATTTTTCTATTACCTTCTGTATTAATAAAAATGGCTCAGAGCCTTTTTGGAATTTAATATCATATAAGTTGCAGAAATAAATAAACTAAATTGAAGATAACAGGCTTTTAGGTAAGCTCAGAATAAAACCCGCAATCAATATATAAAGAAGGATCTAGAATCCACTGAGAAATAAATATTATTCCATTCCCCTCCCCCCCATCTTAATTCTTTGTATGTCATTGTAAAAGACCTTATATGATTTTGTAGAATTTGATGCATTGTCCAGACTCGGCATCCCTGATCCTGTGAACTACATAAAGAAAAGATACAAGTCTTTGCCAATTTTGTTTCTGAAAGCATCCTGTGTTGGTCGTGAAATTTTGGATCAGGTGGAGGCATCTGTGGATGAAGCCATCAGTTCTGGTCTGTGGGTGGATATTATGGTACGATTTTTCCTTTTTCTGACTTTCAATTATTTTTATTGTTGAGAAATAACATCTAGTTTTCAGTGACATGTGTTTTCTGTAGAAAGTCCTACTTTCAATCCCAAATATATGTGGGAAGAGCTGAGAAAGAGTCTTGAATTAAATCTTACAGAGTACTTCCAATCATAATATGAGATACGATATATTGTACCTGTATTTGTATGTAATTCTGTAATATAACATTGTATATCTAATTGTGATAGATTGAAATAGTGTGAATTCTAGAAGTACAGCCTCTCCAAGTGTGAGACTGTTTAAAATCATTTGACAATCATTTGTTCTAATTTGAAAAGTATTATGGGTTTAATTTCAAAGATTATCTTATATCAAATCAATATTAACCTGAGCAATAAAATGTAGCACTGTTTGAAGTGTTATTTTCTTACAAATCTTGAATGAACAGATTTATTTCTTAATACAGCCTTCTATATAATATCAATGACATACCTTGTATTGCTCCATGATTCAGTTGGAGAGAAGAATGTATTCTTTATTTTGAAATTCTATCAGCTTTCTTTGAAGGCTGAAATCTGATTTGTGTTTCATCAGCCCTTTAGAAAGCACTTGATATTAAATGTCTTTGAATGAATGTAGGGATAAAATTGAAGTCCATTGTTAGACAGAGACCTCATTGAGATTAGGATTCCTAAATTAATAATGTACCTTGCTTATGCTCAATAGTAACTTATAATTGACACTGTTTTTAATGCCTGCTTGAACTACTTCATCCAGCTTATAGCATGACTTTGTCTAAAAACATGATCATTTTACTGTTATAGATTGTTGAATTTTACTGTATGTCTGGAGCTGTTAGAATGGAGCTGCAGTAGTAATTTTTTCACTTCCTTGTAGAAAGACTTACTAGACATATATCAATACCTGTCCTCATCCTAATAGAATTATTACTTAAAATCAACTTCCTGCAACTAAATTCTGCAGAACATAATATATGAATTACAATATCTTAACTTATATTATAATACAAGTTTATGTTTGTCTGCTCCTTTCCTTTATTTATTTTGTAAGTGTTCTCACTGTTAAAAATTTGGTGGCTTCTCTTTATGCATTCCTCCATGCAATTATACCTATTCAAATTACCATAGATAAAACACACGAGAACATCAGTACCAAAGTTAGCTTAATTTTGCAGAATGATCAGTATAAATCATTCTGATTTATCCAGATGTATATGTGGATTTCTGGTAACCATCACATGGTGCCATGATGTTATCAGGCATCATGTTCATATTTTTATACCAATTGTTGGAGATGTAAAGTTTTGAATAAGGTTAGTTTCTTTGATGAAACTGAGATTTACATTGATAAATTCTGTGCCAGGTTTACTATCATATATCAAATTTACAAATGACTGCATATATGTTATAAAAATGAAATAAGATGGCACCAAAAAGCAAAAAGAAATTTCAAAATACTATGATAAAAGTATGATTTACCAAAATACTATGATAAATACTTTTATCATAGTATTTTGAAATTTAAGTATCTTTTGCATGCACTGTGAAGTGCTTCCTCCATGATTTTAAAAAATATTTTAGATGGTTCATTAACCAATAAATGTAAGCTTGAATGTGATTGTTTTTGTTTTATGATCCTAGCCTCTTCTTCCAAGTTCATTATCTGTAGAAGATGCCAGCATGTTGCTTCAGCAAGTGATGAGATCCTTCAATAAGCAACCTTCAGCCTTGGTCTTTGGTGACACTAATGTAGTCAGTGAGAAATTTATCAGTAGCTGTGCTGATTTGTTTAGTGATCTCATGCACCAGAAAGCTGAAAAGGTTGGTTTACTGAGCGTAACATTTCAAAACAATCCTTGGAGAAGATTGGCTGCCTAATTTATCATTTCTAAGTGGGTAGCCTAAGCAAAATTATAGCCAAGACATACATACTGTAAGCAATTTTGTGAAGCGCCGGGGTATAAAGTGTAAAATTTATCTGCAGGAAAAATAGCCATTTAGAGCGAAAGATAGTGAGATTAAATGTTTCCTATCAAAAGCTGACATAATGCAGTAGGTGCTGTCCAAGATAATAGTACTGAACTTAGATCTGACACATACATTACTTTCGCAGAGATTATTTGAACTTATATCTGTTATCAAAATACATAATCATTCCCCATTAGAGAAAAGACTATCTAGTTCAGTATTGTCTTTCTAAGGATAGCCAGATAGCCCTGGGAAACGTATTAGCTAATTGATATAAAACTTTGGCTTTTCCCTGTTTATTCTTCACTGCTTTGCAAAGATACAATACTTTGCCACTGAGGATCTTCCCAGGTGTCTCAACTGATGGACTCAAGACAACATTGCAGATAAACCAAGTACAACAGAGAGGGAACAATCATTTCTGTGTTTGCAGAAGTATATAGGCAGGATTTTTTAAAAAAATCAGAAACACAAAGCAAAATGGCTGATCATGTACACATGCAAACGGACAAATGAACAGCTGTTCAAAAAGAGATGGTTTGCAAAATGTCTTCTGAACGACTTGTCCTGACCATTTTTTTTTTATTTCCCTATCTCTGAACAAGGCTACAGATATACATTCTTATAACTAGAACTGCTGACTGACGGGGAGCTTAGTTTTCAGTTTTTATGGCATGGAGGGATATTTTGAACTGCAGATTTCTCACATAGGATCTCATAGATGTCCAAACCATTTCCACATTATATAATTCTTCCAGATTTAGCTTCAGTTGAGCCACAGATCCTATATTCAGTTCTGGGTCTAGAATTTAAGTGAGATAAATTGGGATTGCTCCAAACTTCTTTGGGTCTCAGGCTCTAATACTAAACTGATGGGAAGATAAACTGAAAATCTTGACAAACCCATAGGAATTCCTATATAACATACCTAATTTGATATGGTCTTCATTTCAGGAAATGAAAAATGATCCCGTTCATTTAATCACAGAAGAGGACCTGAAACAGTCTGCTCTTATAGAAAACACATTTCTAAGCAGAAAAGACAAAAAGGATGAGAGAAGAAAGAAAGCCATAGGTAAAGAAGGGGGACATAATCATGGATATTCAAAATAGTTTGTACTCGTCTCATCTCAGATGATCCGGGCTTCCAATTGAAATTTTGAGTTTTAGATACTCTGCTCTGGACATGGCGGGAAATTGAATGGTCTTGTTTCAGATATGGACAAGCTCCTTTTTTTTCTGGACAGAAGTGTTCCAAGTGTTTTGTTCTCTTTGATGTGGTGTAGAACCTATCTTGCCTATTGTAGTTGACTTGTTATCTTTTGAATTTCCTGTTTGAAGCTGGCCAGTGAGAGAAACAGTGGTTTCCCTCCTGCTTTTGCCCTAGGGTGGCTGGGTTTTAGCTAGAATTTAGGATGATGACCTAGCTTAGGCAGGTCAGGTAATAGTTTGGGTAATGAAATGTCTGCAAGAAAGCAACTAAGAGAGCACCAAAGACCCCTTGTAGTCTTTCCATTACGCTGCTAAGGAGTTAGTAGCATGGTACATGTTTACTCAGAGTTAAAGCTCTCTGGCTTTTCTAGGGCCTGCCTTCAAAAGCATTTTATTTCTCTCTCAGCCCTCATTCCTAAAATTTGTGAGTCTTCTGGAATAGGGATTGCAGGCAGTGGAAACTTACGGTGGGAGGAAGGAGAAGAAAGTCCCATTGAACAAATAACAAAAATTCTATTAGCGTGGATTGCATGAAAATCAGTCAAACTTGTAGTTGTATGATGGCCCTTCTCTTAAGTGATATTTATCACGGGATAGATAGCTAAAAGACAGGTTTTTTTCTCCAATAATAATAATAACTGTGGAGGAACTAGCACAAAACATTTTTTGAAGAATGCACTTTATTCAGGCATTTCTTTGTAAAAATGCTTATATATAAATAATTTAAGCCCTCAGTAACAATGCCGCTCTGTAATTTTTCTGCTTACAACTATTTAGTGGTGTGTACATCTAAAGCATTTGAAATATAGCTTGTAGCTAAAATGTTTTGGCTGGTTAATTGAGGTCATTTTATATGAAAAAATACTACAGGACGTTGTTCTGTTTAAATTACCTACAATAATCATTTCCCCTCTTTTGAAAAACGGTGTTATTTTAATTCCAGTATTGGAGATTTAAATGTGTTTTCTTTCATTCCTAAGCAAATGCATAGTTGAGGTCTTACTATAGATGTTGCTCTCTTTTTCCTAATAACTGTTTGATTTACATGGGAATTGCATTTTGCAACCAGTTCTGCATATATTATATGGATGAAGAGAAAAATAGAATAAATATTTAACTATTGTGCTCCTAATGCTCTTCCACTCATTATTGTGCAATCGTGTCCCAGTGGCTTTTTACTGGTTCCATGCATACTTTTATAAATTCAGGACTACTATTTTTTCCTCTTTGTTTTTACAAGGATATCAGTTCCATTGCATTATTTTTATGAAAAGAGTTGATGTTCTATGAATGTATTCTGTGAATATGACTTGACTCATTCATATGACCAATGGTAACTACATTGTTTTTCCAGCAGAGGGCGCTGGAAGGGTGAGAGATAGTGGTGGTGGAAATGCTAGAGAAATCAAAACTAAAAAAAACAAAAAGAAGGCAAGAAAAGATGTCGATAGTGATGACGAGGCACAAGCAAGTACCACAAGTAAATAATTCTTGCTTTGATTATGCCACCTCTTGTAGTTTTCTAAGTCTATTTTGTGTTTCATTTTATCTGCACATGCTTGACTACAAAAATGTGAATGTATATGAACATACCCCCATTAAAGAGTTAAATATGATGATGGTTTTTATAGATAATTCTTTTAAAAGTGTCTTGAAGTGAATTAAGGACAATGTGGACATGACACTTCTTGAAAAGATCTATCTCAAATAGTAAAGAAATGAACATGAACACGAAATCCCAATATACAACTTTTTAGTGACTTTAAATTGTAATTAATTTTTACCTTAAAGAATTGTTATATCTGGTGGCGCTGTGCAAAGCATTTGAAGGAAGGAGCTGCTTTAATAATTCAAGGAGAGGTGAATCATTTACGCTTTGTATGTTATGAAGCACCTTAATAACAATAGCACTTAGACTTATATACCGCTTCACAGTGCTTTTACAGCCCTCTCTAAGCGGTTTACAGAGCATATTGCACTCAGCAATCTGGATCCTCATTTTACCACCTCAGAAGGATGGAAGGCTGAGTCAACCTAAGCCTGGTGAGATTCGAACTGCCAAACTGCTGGCAGCCAGCAGTCAACAGAGGTAGCCTGCAGTACTGCATTCTAACCACTGTGCTACCGCGGCTCTTAATCAAACACTTTGCCCAACTCCAATACCAGAGCACATAATTTGCACCAAGTAGCATTGATGGATCATTAAATAAGTAGTTTGGGTAGAAAACCCATTTTATTAAGTCTCTCTCATAGACTTTTCCTGGATCAAATAATTAAAGATTTTGAGTCACACCTATTTCCTGGGAGCTTCACGTTCACATCCATGTAGTTTTTTTTTATATATAGATATAGATATATAAATTTTATAACATATGAAGATTCCATTTTTAGTTAAACAGTATGTATACAAATATTTTTAGGAAATAACAAAGTGTTTACAACAGTATTCATTACATTGGTTTTAGTTCTATAATAATAACAATAATAATATTTGCTTATCCATTTTAACAAACCTCCGTTATATCATTAGTCCTTTTCTTTCATCTACATGTTTCTAACTTCTATTTTTATTAGCTAGCCTTTGATAAAATAAGTCCAATGTCAAAAAGTATTCAGTTTCTTCCTTTTCCTTAATTGTAAGTGTTAGTCTATCCATTTCTGCACATTCTAATATTTTTTAAATCACATTTTCATCTGTGGGGATCTCTTCACTTTTCCATTGTTGTGCAAATACAATTCTAGCTGCGGTTAATACATGTAGAATTAAAAAAATGAAAAAAAATATTAGAATGTGCAGATCCATGTAGTTTTTGTGGCAGTTGTTCAGAACTGATTTGTTATGAATTCTTCCAGGATGTTTCTCAGTTTCCTAGTTCAACCTACGACTATAGTTTCTAAATTTTCTGTAGACTAAATACTAACTAGGTTTTGCAATGCTTAGCTTCTCAAGATCAGCCAAGGCTGATTAAGTAATGCACCTATCTGTGTTTTGAATTCAATTTATCATACCTTTATAAGAAACAAACCTTAGATCGGTGGCATGAGCATATCCATCATTTAGAATAATTTTGGAGCAGTGCTCAGCAGCTTTTCTTGCATTGTGGAATAATCTTTGATATTAAGATGACTTTATTTTGCACCAGCTTTTACTGTAAAGATCTAATAGCTTCTATTTATCAGGATCTGTTAAGTCAATTAGAAATGTTTGTCGTATTACAACAGGTAGGAGCAAGCACCTTGAGATCCATTTTATGTCGCAAGAAGAAATTGAGGATGTTTTAAGAAAGCACATAAGGGACTGTCCTGAAGAGCTCATCACAGAACTTGCAGGTCATCTAATCAGGTAGCTGCAATCATTTATCTTGGGAAAATATTAAACTGCATCTCTTGCACATCTGCAGGAGCAGCACAGGGTAAGTGACAAAATCTGCATTAAGGCACACATTCCATTCCTTACATACTTGGCAGCAATTTCATGGTGCAAGAATGGAAAGAGTTTGCATCACGAAATCTCAGTGGGATTTTTGTCATTGCTGCAGTTAGAAATGGATGCCTGCACCTACTGAATATTGCCCACGACTGGCCAAGCAGAAACCCAGCATTCCATTTTGTAAGGAATACATAAAACTTGAAAGGTCAGAAACATTTTTAAGCATTTTAGCAAATGAAGCTACAGCGGCAGATAGTTTGTAATATTACTCAGGTGCGGATCCTTGTAATGTTTGTTCTTTTCAGAGAGGTAAATCCTTGAATCTTTCGTAACTTTTCACACCTGCACATAGATGTACAATAGATGCATAGAATCACTCCCCATAAAGTATTCTGTTCTCACTTTGACAGCAGTTGTGTGTTACTATTTTTTTCTCTAAGTCACAGATACTCATATCTGTGAAACCTTTGTAAATATAATAAGAGCTAAGAAGATGCTTATCTTGGTTAGAAGGGTAGAAATACGAATATAGTCACCATGGACTAAAAATAGTCTCTGGTTTGATCTGCAAGTGTATTATGACTGTTTTGTCATCATTAGCTTTATCTAGAGCTTGCAACTTGTAGCTTGGTTGCAATTTCACAGTGCAAGAATGGAGAGAGTCCGTGCTTTCTTAGATTGCCTTACGGTTCATGACCTGAAATCTTCCACAAACCAGATGTTCATTCCTTCAAGCAGCTCCAGCTGACGAGTGAAAATGCTCCTGCTTTGTTAGGCATTAGTGCCCCTAAAGAAATGAAACTTCTTTCTTGAATCTTGTTTTACTGACTTTTAAATTGTTTGATCACTCAGTATATCCCCGGAGAGGAAAAAAGTGAATGCTGCTATTCGTATCCAGCAACTTCACATGGATATTAGAAAAGTATCACTGAAACCGCTAAGCTTTGATCACCAGAGGAAATGGAGCCATGTATTCTGTGTTTTCCCTCCACCCCCTTGAATGCGCGCACGCACACACATTTTTCCCACCCACTGTCAATCCTTCAGGGTAAACCAACTTAGAAAACCAAAATCATATAGGCCTATACTACTTTTATTATACGATGATAGTAACAGAATCTTGAATGCATTTCCTCCTCCCTTTATTTTTGTGAGAACGTGTC
This sequence comes from Oxyrhabdium leporinum, assembly GCA_032468155.1. Taxonomy (NCBI): domain Eukaryota; kingdom Metazoa; phylum Chordata; class Lepidosauria; order Squamata; family Cyclocoridae; genus Oxyrhabdium; species Oxyrhabdium leporinum. The sequence continues at coordinate 112,266 of JANHFL010002462.1, read as the reverse complement.
TGAGGGTTTGGTTTTTTTTCAGGTTACATTTTTTTCCCCAGATTCAAGGTTTTTTTTAAAAAAAAATCCGATTATTGTCTTGGTAGCAACTCTTCCTCCTATCCCTCAAGTTCATTCCTGTCTGCCTGTTATACTCACTGGGAAAATTAATTTTAACAAGGCCAATAAGACACAAAGTACTGCAGGGCTAATTCTTTTTCGTGCTGGGCATTCTGCCACCCTGTATGGGGTCTTTCCCTTTCCTATCTTTACTGGAAGCCATTCAGTCTTCACTGGCAGATGTGAAGGTCAGCCTGACATCAGCCGTTCTCTGATTCAAGACCAGGCTGTTTTGTTTTGACAGTCTGTCATTTTTGGACCAGTGGTTGGTTTCTGCTAATTGTCACCCTGTGTTCTGTTTCCCCCTATCCTTTAGGCCCTTAACAAAGAACTATCAGGAAGTGTTGCGTTCAGTATTCTTGTCCTCCACGTCTTATTCCGGAGCTAGCAGAAAAAGGACCATTAAGGATTTGCAGGAAGAAGTTTCCAATTTGTATAACAATATCCGGTTATTTGAAAAAGGAGCAAAACATTTCACAGGTGAGATAAAAGAGTTCTCATAACAACATAATAAATAAGCAGAGAATTATTGATTATGGATAACTGGAAGAATAACAGTTGAGCTAAATAACAGATAGACTAGAAAAACTTAGGTGGTTACAGTGAGTATCAAATTACAAAGGCTGGGTTTACACGTTTTGATAAGTCAGTTGCTATAAGAATAATTTGTGGAAGATAATCTGGTTCAATTGTCACAAAACTTGTGGTTGGGTTCCCATGGTTTTCTAAGGAGAAGTTAAATCATATCATGGTACAGTATTATATATTTGACGCTCCTTGACTGATCATTCTAAGATTTTTAAAAAAAATCTTCAATCAGAAGGAACAAGAAAACAGGTTTGTGTGTGTGTGTGTCTGCGGGCGCGTGCATCTGCAGTGACTGAAGTACCTCCATTTTTTGTTCCAGATTTATTTCACCTTTTTGTTTCAGATGACCATTTTTTATTGTTTGCTGACTGTTTTGATTTCCAGCTAGTTGACAATACTGCTCCTTCGATTTTCTTAGACCATTTTCTGCTACAGCTTTGGCTCATTGTTTTTTCTGGTCTTCTCTCTCCGCTGCTTCATCTCTACAATACTTTTGTATCGATCTTTATTGATTCTATGATTTATGATTTACATAGTATGGTTTGGTTTTTTTTTGTTTTTGTCTGCTGGAAGCAGGATGACCTAGTTTGAAATATTCGACATTTCCAGCAAGCTTTTTATGCTCTTTGATGTCATATTTTAGTAATAAAAGCAGCTGGACACAAAGTTTCACAGTGTGACCCAAAGAAGGTTTACCCGACATAAAGGGATAACTATGGCAAGAAATCTGTTTCTTTTTTATTCTGAGATTTCTATTTTGCCATTTAATCCATATATACATATTAGGCTGAACTTAGATTGTGGAAATTTCTTATGTAATGTGCTGATTTTAAACTAGCACTTTAATAATAGAAATTTTATTTTACAGATGAGGCACAAAATAACATTGCCAAGCACATGCTGAAGACAGTTTGTACAGATATCACGAATCTTATTTTCAACTTCCTTGCTGCTGATGTAATGATGGCAGCTGATGACTACACCACCATTACAACTGAGGTACAACAATGCAATTTTCTGTAGAGTCTTGGCTTCTTAAAGAACGATGGAGTTCCCAAGCTGCAAGAAATTTGCCCATTTACAGTTAATTTTACAATCGTGGTACCGTGGTACAATCGGGTACCACATTTCACTGTGTTTGATTATGGCCTCCAGAATCTTCCAAAACACACCAAAATTTAACACCTCCAGCTTATAACTTAAATTGATTTTCAAAAAATCTAAAATAAGAAAAAGAGGGATGTGGGAACTTGAACCCTTTATGACAGAAGATTAGAGCAAATACATTTGATGTCATTTTACAATAATTAAAATGGAAATAATATTTCCAGCAGCCTGCTGAAAACATTACAAAGGTAGTGTTAAGGACAGTGGCGGACAAGGGGCACTGGCGTGCTATGGTCCATGGTGTCGCGAAGAATTGGACATAACTTAGTGACTGAACAACAACAAAATTGACAGGTTTATAGAAGAATGGGTGATATTTCAGATATCATGATCTAAAACCATTTAGTAATTAGTAGGAATAACCATCACTTTTAACAGTGCATTGAAGTAACTTAGCAGCAATACAATTAAGATGAAACCTATGTAGTAGGATCAACAAGTGTCACATTGAAAGGCATCTGTTGTGCTACATTGTGTTCTAATTGCAGTTTGAAACTTAAGTGTAGCTTAAATAATCTAAACAAGAAAAAATTAAGCCAAGTATTGTATCATTTAGAATTAAGTAGCTGTGAGTTAGGTATCTTCCTTCCCCTGAGATAAGTAGCTAAGGATAAATTTTTTAATATTCCCTGTCTGTTTCCCAGACTAGCATGTAAATAACAAAATTATTTTGGACATTATCATCCAATTCTTTCCTTATTTGTAAAAATGAGGAAGAGATAGATTATGACAAATAAATTACACATGTGTGTGTGCACACACAAAGACAGTTTATGTTGATACTTGTGAAATAGTGAAGCATTTTCAGAAATAAATAAGTTAGACCTTGAAATCTCACATTATCTTTAACATGTTATATTCTTCTTAAAACTCAAATAGATGAGGAAAAAAATTTTAAGTACATTATCTGAAGAGATGAGAAGTCCTTTAACAAAACTCCATATTTCTCTGAATGGCAAGGTAAGTTCCAGGTTAATTTCACTTTTGTTTTGTAATTAATTTGTTGAAGGATATTGTTAATTACTTATTAGCTTAATGACATTTTGAAATATGTAGATATTAAGCCTGAACCACTCTTTCCCAAACACTATTGGGTTAGTACCGGTCAAATTGGAGGGAAAATGATATTTTATCAGTACAGAAATCAAAATGGAGATGAAGGTAGGGGCACCAATGGTACAAAATTAATTTTCATGTCTATTCAGAGGAAGAGTTATAAAATTATAAAATTTCCTAATAGGAATAGGAAACGTTAATTACATTTTTATCAGTTGAAAATGTCAGCTTAGTTTTAAAATGTACTGTTTTGCCTTTGAATGAAATCTGTATGAATTGTGGATAGTTTTCATTTGATCCATCTCATTGTATTCCATACCTTGATATAAGAATTGTGTTCAGTTTTTTTTTCTTAAGTGACTCATTGTGCTAGAACTGTTCTTACAAAGTGTAATGGGTAAAGAGAGAAAATGACGAAGCACCCATGAAAGATATATATATATCCTCACAATCAGTGATTAGATTCAGGAATGGAATCACTTTTCAGTTAACTGCATCTATCCAAAATCCTATATTTAAGTTCTATTTCATTTATCTGGTCTCTCAATTGTTTATCCTATATCTCATCTAGACTTACTACAGTCTTATCTATGGTACATGCCCCTGCATGAACATCCTTACTTCGATAGATGAAGGGTATTTTCTCTCTCTTTTCCCCTTTCTGATGATTTATTGATTTACTCTTTTTATATGCCTAGAAAATATTTTTTTTTTTGTTAGAGAAATTGCTGGAACTTGAACTGGTAGAATAAGTTTGTTTCTATTTTTTTTAAAGACTTTGGAAGAATTTGTTTCTTATCTTGATGCTGCTGCGGAAGCTTGTGATATTATGGTGAAAAGGGGAGATAAGAAGAAAGAAAGGTAACTGTTAATTTGGGGGTGATGGAAGATTACCATCTTGTTGTGGTGAAGACATAACAGTAATTCATATGAGTCTGAGGATTCAAGTTCTGTGTAGAATCACCCTGGCCAATAAGATAGAAAGGGGAATGTGAATACCAAGACTAATCGATAGCACAGAGATTAGCTGGTCACGTTCTGTCTGAAGAAAGTGAACCGCTAAAGGAAGAAAAAAGCTTCAGATTCAACACTGGAAGAAAACAATGGCAACCTACTTCTGTATTGTTGTCTATAAAACCGTACAGTCAAGGCTATAACATTTAGACAGGTTTATATGCCAGGTTTATATGCCACTTTGAAATTCATCTAGTTCCCAGGGAATTGTTTAAAAAGTCCACAAGCAGATCAGGAGGTTTGGACATAGGCCGACCAAACTGCAAAGATGTTGCTCACTGAGGCTGCCAGTACCAGAAGAACAACTTTGTTTGTTTGTTTGCTTTTTAACTAGGAACATAGATTGTAGAGGGAAATGAAATGAAATTAAAATTATCCGATGAGAAAAAGAGAGAGGGAGGGAGGGATGAAAAAAAGAGAAAAAGAAAAGAAAAGAAAGAAAGAAAGAAAGAAAGAAAGAAAGAAAGAAAGAAAGAAAGAAAGAAAGAAAGAAAGATCTGTGCAAATGGAAATTAATCTAGTCATGATTTCCAGTTTTGCTCATGAGGCCAGATTTGTTTGTAAACATTTTATGGGTGGAGAATTTGAATTATTTCATATTATTGATGTAATGACAGCCTGTTAAATTGTTAAATGTATATTATCTGTTATTGTATTTAAAAGTTATAGTATATGAGGCCAAAATTAGATACAATTGAAATATTTTCAATTTTATTGGTAGGTGAATAAGTAGGTAGAGCAATATTTAGCAGTATTTAATATGCATATGGGCTCCCGAGAGAGTGCTCTTCCAAGCCCATAGTTTTATGTTTTTTTAATGCATTATTTTGCAAATGTGCTGAACATCATGATAAATATCAATATAATTTAGTTGATAAAAAAAAAAAATTCTTAACTTTCTTCTTGTTTAATTTCTTAGACAAATCCTATTTCAGCATAGACAAGCTCTGATTGAACATCTGAAAGTCACAGAAGATCCAGCTCTTATTCTTCATCTGACATCAGTCTTGCTGTTTCAATTCTCAACCCATTCCATGCTTCATGCGCCGGGAAGATGTGTGCCGCAGATAATTACCTTCTTAAGTACAAAGATCCCAGAGGTATTTTCACTGAAAACTAGGAGATTATTTTATATTCCTATATCCCACTCGTAGACATAATATATACTTCATTCACTGACAAGAGGGACTACAGCACCAAACTCTCTTGGTTGTGTTTTTGACTCGAAGGCACATCTGGTTTGGCCTAACCAGAGGGGGTTAAGAAAAGAAGTACGCCCAGTCCTGGTGTATGGAGGTTAATTTGTTGGAAACCATATGTCATTCAGCAGGCTCATGAGTTTTATGCAACCACAAATCAGTCATTAAAGTTCCCAATGAATATTAAATGGTTCTTCCAGTAATCGAGAGTTTGTTTATTAAAGCAGAGCTCCTCAAACACACCATACTCACAATCTGCCCCTACAACTCTGTTGGCCAGAATCTAGGGCAGGGCTGTCAAACTCCCAGCCTGTGGACCGGATGTGTCACACGCTGGCCACGGCCACACCCAGTTTAGCAAAGCGGAAAAAAGTCCCGCTACGTCTGGTGATACCGCCGTGATGATGCGAATTTAACACCCCTAGTCTAGGGTATTGGAAGAAGCCATGTCCGGATTCCAAAACTTCTTGTTTCCTTCCTGGTCGGTCTCCTTTCACGAGCAGCACTGAAGCTCACGTCCTAGGATTGCAGGCCTTTTTCTTTGTTGAACTTATTTTGTAGCTGACTGGCTTCGTGTCTTTTCAGACATACATGTACGGCTGGGCCAGTGACTTTTCATTCCGTCAACTTTGATGCTTCGTTTCTGCACTCCAGCAGTACTACATTTTTGTGGTTGCTTCTCCTCTAAGGTTATCTTCAGTTTGCAATTGAATCCCCGTATTGAACTTGGCCTCACAATAATTAATTTTACTATTATAGTCTGACTTGCAATCTTTGGGTCCTGGGCCTTCTCACAAGTGTCCATTCTGCATCTGTAGTGGGGGTTGAGAGGGCAAAAGAAAGGAACATACTGACATTCATTAAATCATTGATTTATTTTTTTGGAATGACCTTACTGTGCATTGGTAAACCACTTTTTTTGAAAGATTGGCAGAAATTAAATAGAAAGGTCTTTGGCCCAGGGAGGAGACTTTGCTGTGGCAGAATTTCATTGATTGAGAAATAGAGAGTTAGTTGTTTGGGATCCACTGGATCAAAAATCTCATGGACCTTTCAAAGAGTCTGGTTTTGTACCACAAGCTATGCTAGCCTGGCATAATTTAAAAAAAAAAGCTTTTCCCCAAACACGCAGGATCTCTCATCTGACCAGTAGAAACTGATGGAGCTTGGGATATGGTAATGGATACAAAACTGTCTAGCCCTTAAATTGCACCGCTCGTGGGCACTGCTATGCTCATTTATTGGAAAAGATCCATTGAATTTGATGGGCCTTGATTTTATGTGGATGTGTAGAATTGTTTTGCAATGGGTTACATTTCTATTACCATATTTTAGCAAAATATTTTAAGTCTGCAAGGAAATGATACCCAAATAACTCTGGGTTAACAAATTAGGCCTTTGATGCAGCTTACATTACATTTCTGGATCCGACATATTCTTCATAAAAGAACTAAAATTTGACACGGTGTACAGAACTGTACATTTCTCTTTTGCCTTGATTCCAATGTTATCATCCTGTTCAGAAAGCATTCATTATTTGTTAGATTTTTATTCCACTTTTCATTTTCCGCATCTCGGGGAAGCATACATGATTCTCCCATCTCCCATTTTTCCCACAAAAACAGCGTTGTCTGAGAAAAAGTGAGTGGCCCAAAGTCCCCTAGCTGGTTTCCATACTTTAAGGAAAGGTTGCAACTCTTATCACTTCCTTTGATCTATCCTGTTTCTCTGGATTTTTGAGTTTATTTTTGTCTATTTCCTTTGTAACATCTAATTAGCCTTCATAAAAGCCACTTTGAATTTTAATTTATTTCTTTTTAGGATCAGCATTCTCTTCTTGTCAAGTACCAGGGATTAGTAGTGAAGCAACTGATCAGTCAAAACAAGAAAATTGGGCAAGGTGATGATGATTCAGTCGAGAGCAGCTTGAACACAGAAGAAAACACAGAAACAATCTGGAAAGAACTCCATGAGCTGTCTGGCTCTGTCAAAGATCTTATTCTCAGGTCCAGAAAATCTTCTGTAACAGAGGAATGTTAAAACTAATAAACTTCCTTCAGGCTTCTCAAAGAGTCAGAATATTTTCTTGGAGAAAAACATTGCTGATGATCTTGAAACAGACTTGGCGTTTAGAAGCTTTGCTTGGAAAACTGTACGGTATTATGAAACCTAGAAGGTGATAACGAAGTAGCAGTGTGTGCATCTAGTCAGAGAAATATTCACTGAATATTGATTACGAAGAAAGGGAAAATAACAAGACCTCCTCTACGAAGGAGGCGGCAGTTAAATAAACAATATATTTTTTTTGACAAAAGTAATTTACATTTTGGTCAGTGGGCAGTTGATTTCCCTATTTTTTATACAGCTGATAATTCTTGAATTAGGTGATTATTAGGCAGGTTTATAAACAGAATTAATATTCTGTTTTGGAGACTGGCTGCCTGCAGCAATGATCTTCAAATATAAAACATTAGCTATATCAGTAATAGTATTATTAAAATGCTTTATATAGAGTGATGCCAACTTTCAGATTTTATACAACACTGTCTAGGAAATTCTTTGTAATTTGACAACCTACAATTTCATACATTCAATACAAGAGAAAGTTTTTTTTCACTTAGGAAATCTAGTACTTTTGCCAAATCATGACTTGCTTGAATATGGAATGATTCTGAAACATTTGATAACATACAAGACCGTGTTTTGGATCTAGTATGTTATCCTCCAGAACTGTCCACTGGAGAAAGAGGGAAATAGCAATCTTTAGATTCCTCCCCCCCACCGCCCTAAATTTAATTGATTGTGTGCCATCAAGACAGTGTCAGCCCTTAGTAACCACATAGATAGATTTTTCTCATTAAATTCCAACCTTAACTTTCAGCATCTCCTTTTAATGAAAGTAGTACTAGTTTATCCATGCTCTGATCTTGCTTTCGATACTGAAAGGATCAGAGAAATAAAATGACAGGGTTGTAATTTAAAATAAACTGGTCTTTCAACGGCCATCACTGTAATCTTTTTGCAACACACGTGATTTTTGGGGAAGAACACATAGTGCTATGCATAAGCTCTTAAGTGACAAAGTCAAAGCAATATTACTATGAAGAAAATTGAAGTGGCCAAAATTGTCTGGCATTCTTAAAGTTACTCAAAAAGGTTAAATACTATAAACTAAATAAAATAAAATATATATTAAATATAAAGATACATCATTTTGATCGGGGGGGGGGGATAAAATTTGCTCACCCAATTTTTTTTTAAGATTCCTTGGAGGCCAAGTGTATTCTAGCTTATGCTTTTGCTAGTTTGCAGTAGTTTTATAGTAAATGAACTTAAATAGGATCTATGGCTACTTATTACAAGATGCTTCTTTCAGTAATATCCATAATAATAGGATTTTATCTTCTTTCAGATGGAAAAATAAGTTACAGCTTATCACTTGCACTTTCATCAGTTTCTGTATTTCTCAGTGTTGTTGAGTGAGTTATTTTGTCCTAATGCTATTCTTGGAGGATTTTATTCTTATTTTTGTAGAAAGTGCTGCTGTGTTCTTTCATTTTATCCATTTGAGTTAGCAGTATAATTTCATCTGACTTTAACACTATATTAAGCATTTGGTTTATTGACACTCATGTAATTCCCAATTTCCCCCCCAGTTTATATGCAGTAATATGGTAGTGCTTTTTGGATACTACCATATTAGCAGGTTTTATAATGCCAGAATTGATATTTCTCCATGTCTTGTCTGCATTTGTAATGTAATTTGCATCTGCTGGCTTCAAATCAAGGCACGAAATAGGATTGTGACAGCTGGATTCAAAGGGAAGCAGAGTCGTCTTCCACCAAACTGCATTCCTTGGAAGAGTGTTTAGTCATAAAAGCATAACAGAATTACTTGTCTCAAAATGAGATTACTTTTTTCCTTCACTCCTCTTGGACAGAATTTTTTTTTCTTATCCAAGTCTTACCCTCCTGGTTTTCCCACACCTCCAGTTGCGCCATGCTAGTATCCTCTCCTTTGTGACATATTTTGTGCCTGTCCTTCCCATTTTCTCTCTCTGTTCCTCACTTTGGATCAGACGTCTGCTACGTCAGTTCCATTTTCTTTCAGTCTTCAGCAGGGCTGTCAGACTCTCAGCCTGCAGGCCGGATGTGTCACACGCTGGCCATGCCCACGCCCGGTTTAGCGAAGGGGAGAAAAGTCCCAATGCATCATGTGATGCCACCGTGACAGCGTGAGTTTGACACCCCTGTTCTTCAGTATTTTGCTTTCCTCGCTGCTTCCAAGTTTCCTTTGTAGAACAGTCTTGCCTTATTCTGTATTCCTCTGCTTCCTTCATTTGTTCTCACAAATTAAACATTGCAATTCAATTTTGATCTGATTGAAAAGAATGCATAATAATCAACTCTTTTAAACATCCCTTCCTCCACTGCCAGTTATGTCCAAATGTGAAAGGATCAGAATCAACCTGTTTGTGTGTGTGCATTTATATTTCAGAGTTTCTCATTAAATTCCAACATTAACTTTCAGGGTCTCCTTTTAATAAAAACAGTACTAGTTTATTCATGTTCTGATCTTGCTTTAGATACTGGAAAGGATCAGAGAACTAAAAAGACAGAGTTGTGATTTAAAATCATTTGAAAACTGGGAAGCAGCAAGTTCCAGCCCAAATTTGCATGGAGCGTTCAATCATTTGCAGATAAGGATGAGTTTCTAATTTATTACTTGCCAAATGGTAAAAACAGCCATGTAAATCACCACATGCCAGCTTTATGTGTATATTGCGGTAGCTAGTAGTCTCTCTGTTTTATTCTAAATGTAACTATGAGTTTTAGCATCTGTGGGATGTGTTGTAATCAGTTCTGTGCCTCGTGTTGCATCCAAACAGCATAGCATTAAGCTGATGATAAAAAAATATAGATAACAGAAGGTAATTACTTAAATACTCAGACTCTCATTTTACACAAGCCTGTTCAGCATGTTTAACTTGTCACTGGATATATATATACAATAATGCATTTTGTAAGGGTTTCTGAATAAAATAATATTTTTACAATGTTTTAATTAAAGCAAATAAGGTTTTCATATATTTATTCTAACTAGAGGATTACAGATCTTTTGCTATATTCTATAAGCAAGAAGAACCAACTTTAATACGTTGGGATATTTATTTTAGCTTTTTAATATCTTGAGGTATCAAAATTGCAACCTCTGATACCGATTTTAAGCCAGATAACCATAGGCATTTATTAGATACTTCTGTGTCCCCAAATGAATCTGTATTTCAAATTTGTCTGGTGCAACAGATAAAGGAAAAAATACCAGTAATTTTTGTAATATGGAAAATAACTGCAAAAGTGAGTTTGAAAAAGGGCATCAATATAATAAATTGGAAAAGCAATTGGGATGGAACTCTGGAAGTTTACTAATTGTTTTAGAAGAGTAGAGGGAGCCTAGAAGAAAGCTCCAATTTTATACAATAATTTCTACCCATCTGTACAAGTAATTTATTCTACAGATTGCAGAGTACAGTAATTTGCAACTAAAGTGGAACTAACACTGATCATTGCGCTTTGAAAGCTGAAAGTATGTTCAATTCCAATTAAGGAATACTATTTAAGCATTCCCATTATTCTCATAAACTGAAGACAAACCTGGGTGAGCTTGAAGCACAAGAAGTATTCAAACAAGCCCAAAAGAAGTTTCTTCTCTAAATGAAATGGAATGTGTGGATGATCTGACTTCAAACAGAATAGAGCTGGAAGGGATTTTGGAGGTCTTCTAGTCCAGTTCCCTGCTCAAGCAGGGGTTTCAAACTCGCATCAGGGCGGCATCACATGATATATCACGACTTTTTCCCCCTTCGCTAAACTGGGCATGGGCATGGTCAGCATGTGAGGCATCCAGCCCATGGGCCATGAGTTTGACACCCTTGCCTTATACCATTTAAGACAAGTGACTGTCCAGTCCCTTCTTAAAAACCTCTAGTGATGAAGCGATTTCTGATGGCAGGCTGCTCCACTGGTTAATTGTCCTCACTATTAGGACGTTACTCCTTAATTCCAGGTTGCTTCTGTCCTTGATTAATTTGCATCCACTGTTTCTTGTCCTGCCCTCTGGTGCTTTGGAAAATAAGTCGGCCCCCTCCTCTTTGTGGGAGCCCCTCAAATTACTGCTATCATGTCATGTGCCCCCCCCCAGTTCTTTTCTCTAGACTGCAACCATGGAGATGAGAAAAAGATGTTGACTAGAGAAGATCAGACAAGGGGTAGGGGGCCTACAATTGTTTTAATCGAGAACGAAACTTAGGAAAGACCGGCCCAGCTGTCAAATGGTTAAAAATGGTGGCAGGAAGTTTGTACCTTCAGACTTGCTGTGTTAATGTGGCCTTACAATTAGGTAGATTTAGCTCATTTAGTTGTGTTAGCTGTCTGGTTTACCCAGGAGGACTGACGCTGAATCATGAAAGCAGCTGACTTTTTCCCCAAGGTCTTGCAGCTGCCTTTGGAAACTCTTCCAAATGTCTCACTTCTGAATGCATGCACAGCAACTTCAAAATAGGAAGGTGGCCAGGAGCAGCTGTCCTGGATATGCCTAGGTTGGGCAAACCAAAGAAAGCAAAACCTTGGGCGTGATGATGTAATCACAAGCATGCTATGACTTCGGTACTTGCATCAGGTATCCTGAAGCAATTACAGCTAGCCCTTGACTTGCAACTACAAAACCAAACTCAATATTGCTAAGCGAGACATTTGTTAAATGAGTTTTGCCCCATTTTACGACTGTTCTTGCCACAGTTGTTAAGCGAATCACTGCAGTTCTTAAAATTGGTGCCAAGGTTGTTAAATGGATCTGGCTTCCCCATCGACTTTGCTTGTAGAAGGTAATGAAAGGTGATCACATGACCCCAGGACACGGCAACTGCCATAAATATGAACCAATTGCCAAGCGTCCAAATTTTGATCACATGACCTTGGGGATGCGGCAACGGTCGTGTAAAAAAGGTCAGTCACATTTTTCAGTGCTGTTGTCACTAAATGAACTGTTGTAAGTCAAGGACTATCTGCATGTAACTGCAGCATTTGCGTGATTAGGGCAACACTGCGACATCACTATGGTTTGCAGTGGAGGCTGCTGGTAGTTGCACAAACTTTTTAAAAACAAAAAGAAATGGGGTTTGTGCTCCAACACATATCAAGCTTCAAAAGACGCTTTTCCTGTTGCAACTATTATTCCTTCTCAGTTTGCCAACAAACTATAGGGAGGGAAAGGGTAGATAGAGTATAGCTTCCAGACATCAAGATGCTAGCCGTGAGAACCAAAGACACTTTGGCAGGTGTTTACCAGAGCCAAAAGACTCTCTCACAACAATACCGGGAGACTCCATTGGACAACGTGACCTGGTCTAATAGGGGGGTGGTATGTGGGTTTGCGCGGGAAATTATTAGATCTGGTTTTGCCCTCATCTGTGCCAAAATGATGTACCAATAAAGTTTTGTGTTACGAGAGCGGATCGTCTCGACCATGCTTTCTCTGGTTGGGTTCACCTTGAAATGCTTGAAATGAGGAGCTGTAACCTGAGCTGAACTCAGACAGAGATGGCACGTAGGTGACCTTGATCAAAATGTCTATAAAGGAGGATGGTGTTCTGAAAAGTCAAACTTCAGGGCCACCCGGTTTCTATGAGAACCCCTAGAATTTATGGGAAGGTGGCCCAATTTGGATGGACCCATAACATGTGGCACCTTATAAGTCAGTGACTGACCTCATACATTTTATTAAGCCACCATGTAGTGAGTCTGGTTTTTGCTTAATTCAGTACCATATGTGAACCAGCCAACTGCAACTTAGTAAACAACGGTTCCACATGATCTGTTCTTTTATATGGAAAATACAGGACAAGTTATTTTGCCAATTGTGCTTTCTCAAATGCCCAGATCTTTGAAATGTCTCCTCCCTGCTTCTGAAGTATAAGCCTGTTTAAGACCCTCCTACATGCATTTATACTCCAATTTGCAAGCTGTGTGTAATGACAAATAGGAAGGGAGTCAGCTGTTTGAGATCTAAAGGAAACAGTGACCTTCTTGGCTGTTTTTTCCAAAACCAGAAGGATTTTGCAGAAGAAAAACAGGACTGGCGGCCGGGGCTTGTTTCTTCAAGATTTCTTTTTTTTGTTGTTGTAGTTCTCAGGTCCAAAGATGACAAGAAGTAACTGTTAAAAAAAGGTGAGTATTGTGATAAGTTTTTTTTTTCTTTTCTAATCTATTTTTGCCTGTCATGATTTCAAAATATTAATCAAATCTATACTAAGCATCTCCTCCCATAGCTGTCATTATTAAATACAATGTGTAACTTTAGTTCCTTTCATTCCTGTAATCCTATTGGCAAAATGTGTCAATTAATATTCACTATGTGGAAAGTGGAAAAACATTTCAAAAAAGTATACTTTTAAAGAAGTGTGCGTATTATGCACTGGAAAGGACTAATTAATGTTAGATGCTTCAAAAGTTGCATTTGTTCTGAGAGAAACTATGGAATGGGAACATATCTGGAAAATGGAATCAGGAATAATGCTGCAAATTGTATGTTGATGGTGTGTTAAAGCTTGTGTTAATCAGCAGTTAGAAGTCATATACTATTGTGTATGTGCTTATTTAGAGATAAATATCTTTATGATGGTCTTTGACCAACTGTTACAATAAAAACAATATTCTGTGCAGTTCTAAATATGTTTTTTTAACAAGTGCATAAGTCCCTTAATACATTAAATAAATAAATACCTAACAAATTATTTACTGCTACCAAAAGGAATCTATCACCCTTGCGTGATACATCGCTAAGTAAGATAATTCTTACAGTACGGTGAAATAAGCAGCATAGATGCAAAGATAAAGTAAAGTAAGGGCTATAAAAGGGTGAACAATGCTCAGGCAGGTATAGGAGAGAGATACTTATTTATGAGGAGAAAAAAAATAAGCAGATTAGTGTATTTTACAAAGCACATTGTTCTCACAGTAAGAAATATATGGGTTTCTTAGAAGAGCTGATCATCACTACATTCCTCTAAAAGTTTCTGATTAAGCAAACAAAATGCTACACAGAACAGGCCCACCACTCCCTGAAATCCAGTCAGAGTGGCATTGATATAGTAGGTGGGTCTATAAATTTACTAAATAAACAAATCCGTCTTCAAAGATGAACTCTTAAATTGGACCATATGTATCTTCTGTGCCTAGGAATTTCACAAGTTCCGAGGAGACACAGAACAGGCCCACCACTCCCTGAAATCCAGTCAGAGTGGCATCGATGTAGTAGGTGGGTCTATAAATTTACCAAATAAACAAATCCATCAATCTAACTTCACTTCCAGATGGACCGTAATCGTATCACGACCAGATCTCATAGTTTGCTCTTCAGTATGTTGCTTTAGGGAAGAGCAGAGGTACAAGCTTGCATTTCTCACATCTGATTCCAATTGTTAACAATTAACCACATCAATTCCCAATACAGGAATCTGCTTCTGCATCGTGCAGCAAATGGAACCAGAAATAGGGATCTGTTTCAAATTAGTCAAACAAAATATTTTTGTCCACTTCGTTGCAAGCCCCTCTTCTTGACATATCTATGTATCTACTGCCTAAGCTTGAAATAATACGTCGAATTTCACAGCATGCAAACCTCTTTATCTTCAGCAAGGTAGTTATTTTTATTGGCTTTTGGACCAGATTACTTAAATCAATTTAAAAATTACGTTGTGCTCAATAATTATGTCAACCGTATGTAATAGTTTCAAACTTTTTTAAAAACAAAGAATCCATGTTTCGACCTTCAGAAACTGCACATATTAGAGACAGGTTAATATTTAAAATTTAAAAATGCCTCAATGAGAAGCACCAGCTAGGACAAAGAATACTTACCTGGACATCAGCAGATGTCTTCTCTTTTCTATTCTGCAAATATTCTGGTTGCATCCATACCATATATTTGTGGCACTGAATTGCTGTGCTATAAGTGCCAGCTTCATTTTTTTCTAATTAGAACCAGAATAGGGCTCTTTTTCTCCCCAAGTTCAAGTAAGCACTAAAATTCGGAAATGTAAGAGGCTACTTCATCACAAATGGTAGAATCAGCAGTACAAGTAGTCCTTGACTTGCAACAATTCATTCAGTGACCATTCAAAGTCACAAAGGCACTGAAAAAAAAAGTGATTTATGACCATTTTTCACACTTATGGCCATTTCACCATCCCCAAGGTCATGTGATCTAAATTCAGCTGCTTGGCAATTGACTCATATTTATGATGGTTGCAGTGTCCCGGGGGTCATATTTTGCAAACGTGTGACAAGTACAGTCAATAGGGAAGCCAGATTCACTCTGTGACTAACTTAACAATTGCAGTGATTCACTTAACCATTGTGGCAAGAAAGGTCGTAAAATGGGGTAAAACTCACTTAACAAATGTCTCGTTTAGCAACAGCAATGTGGGGCTCAATTGTCGTCATAAGTTAAAGACTACCTGTATTTCCTACTTCTACTCCCTCCTTGCTATTCAACTTCTGCACAGCAGCCCTGTTTTGTAGAAGGGATTCCCAAGAAGTAGTTCAATTGTGAGAAGCATACTTAGTGCTCCTGAAACTCTTTGGAGAAAAAGAAAGGAACTAACTTAATAGTCCTTCCCCATAACCCCATCATTTTGAAAAAAACTTTTTATTTGTATTTTTTATTTCTGTCAAACTTGAAATTCCTCCAGGGAGCTACCAGAACATGCCTTTTAGGATGTAATGCCTCTGCTTCAAATTCAGGACTTTTAAGTCTACTGCGTATTCCCATCACTCCTTATAGTTTTTTTCTTATGTAAAAAAAGGATAAATGAATACGATAACCAAAGGCAGTAACTTGTGATTAGTAAAACTAGAAATCACATATTTAAAATAAAAATTAAAAAGAAATGGGAAGAACCTATGTAAGTCTTCCATTTTAGGTATGGATCATGCTATATTTGGTTGATTTGATCTTGTGGAACAAATCTGGTGTTCTAATGGAGCACATTTTTGCGTATAAATGTAAAAACAAGTTTATATCCAGGAGGCTGTCATGTTAGCTGAAAGAGATTAATGTGGTACTATTTTTAAAAAAATTCCTGGGTAATCTGACATCACTTAAAGAATTTTAAAAGGATGCAAGATCAAACAAAGGTTACCATAAATATTTTAAAAGTATTAAATCAACTAACTTCATGCCTAAATGGAATTTTCTCAGAAGTAAGAGTCAGGTGGATTGGTGTTTTTACCCGTCTACCCTCCACAAAAAGAGAGGGATAAAATTAGGAAACATAAACCTAGATGTTAATATATTACTATGAGGAAAAAAATTATGACATGTCACTTGTTCCCATATGATGTTTGTTCTAATTTTTTTTCTTGCTATTACATACTGTTGACATTTTTTAAAAATATTTTTCTCAATATGGATAGAATGAATTTGTCTTGAAGTCTGTTGTCATTGGGGTATGTGAAAGCTGAAAAAATACCTGCAAAGGCAGATAACTTAATTTTCTCGGTAATGAATTGATTTTTCTCTTTAAAATCATATTTTCGTGCTAGCAATAGAAAACACAACAAGCTAATGTCCAGTCCACCCAGCCATTCAAGGATAGGGTGGTCTATGTTGAAAAAAGCAGACATTGGGCCGGTGTAAGCTTTTGATAGACATTCGGACACAATGTGATGGATATTTTGTCTAGCAGCACCACAGTCACACTGAGGAGTAGAGGCAAGACCCCACTTAAACAATGAGTCCTGGCAGATACCATGTTGGGTACAGATCCTGTTCAGAGTTGACCAATGCTGGTCAGGAAGGTCAAAACCTGGCACCTTTTGTGTTGGTGTTGTAGTTTAATTTCATAGGATACTGAAGAAGGGAGCAGAAGCTAGAATATGTAAAAATGCCAGGCACAGGTATTGCAGGGGTATCAAACTTGCAGAGTCACTTTGTTGTCACGTGACATATCGTGACTTTTTTCCCCTTTGTTAAAACGGGGGTGGGCATGGCCAGTGTGTGATGCATCCCGGCCGTGAGTTTGACACCCTTGGGGTAAAAAGGGATCATTTTATAATATTTGAAATATTGAAGGAATGTAGATCGGAGTGAAAGCAAGAATGCAGCACCAGCTTCAAGGTTTGAATTTGGTTGATAATTTCTCTGTTGACATTAAGTTAGGAGCTTTTCTTGCCATATACGAATGTAATCATAATTACTCAGGAGAGATAACATTTTATTTCCTTTATAATCTTTTGCAAACTCTTATTCCGGGCTTTTGGTCTGAGTGGCTAGGAGCACAGAGATTCAGTTTTGTTGCTAAAATACCATAAAAAAAACTTTTTTTTCAGATTTCAATTGTTGTGGTTTATAGTTCTGTATCGTGCATTGTTGTTGTTTTTTTCCCATCACATCATATTGCTAACTCTGTTATTTCATTTCATTCTACTTCCATGCAAGTCACTTTATGATGGTCTACTCTATAGAAGCAAAATAAATTATTGGCAGCATTAATGATAAACAGTGTGACTGAAAAGGGCTTTGATCAATATTGGCATAGATGTTTCTTAAAGTTTTTATGTGACAGGAAAAAAAAAATCACTTAATTGCATATTTTAAATGTACCTTCATTGACCAGAATACAACCTTCTTTCTAGCTCTGTGGGGTGCTGTTCCTGCCACCTTTCTGTCTGTCTGACAAATGGGCGTATTCTACATGAGGTCGTCAGCCATTTATATAGTCCAAGTACTTCTGTGTGAAGCCCAGCGTGGTTTGAGTAAAACTGATCTTTGATTCCACATTTTGTAACTGTCCTTTAATTTAATTAAAATCAATTGTGCAGGAAGTGTGGCACCAAGAGGATATCTGTGGGCACATTTATATTTTACACTATTTCAGAATAAACAAAATGTTAAAATGCAACTTTTTAATAGAAGAAACAAAAAAAGGGTGAAAAGTATTACAGGTAGCCCTCGACTTGCAACCACAGTTGGAACCAAAGCGATTGTTAAGTGAGTCATGTCCAGTTTTATAACCTTTTTCCACAGTTGTTAAGTGAATCATGCAGCCATTAAGCAAATCCAGCTTCTCCCATTGAGTTTGCTTGGGAAGGTTGCAGATGGTGATCACCTCCGGTCACTGCAACCATTGTAAATACATGCTGGTTGGCAAGTGCCAAAATTTTGATGACATGATTGTAGGGAACCCTGTAACAGTCACAAATACAAGAACCAATCATAAGTCCCTTTTTTCCACCACCATTGTAACTTTGGTCACTAAATGAATGGCTGTAACTCAAGGACAGCCTGCACTCTGATGTCGGTTTACATGATTCCTGGTTCTACATGAATGCAGTCACGCAGTTAATAAATCTGCACACTGAGGAATCAAAGAGAACAGGGCTTAATCTTTTAGTCCAGCAATGTCAACAGCAGTAGTTCTCTGTCTTTTTATCTGATGTAACCAAACACAAAATCTAACTTCTAGTGAAATTAAAGTCAGCATGTTCCTCTAAGATTAGGATCAAAGGAGCAGAAAAGATTCCTCTTCAACAAAGTAGTGCAGTCCCATATTTATCTTCGGAGGACAGAAGAAACTCCGATGGGCTGTTTTAGGCCCATGAGCAAACCTGGATTAAGTCACCCACCTTTTCATTTTTTTGTCATTGCTGCCTTGTTTTACCTGACATCTGTTGCTTCTAATACAGAGTTAAGATCAAAACATCTCAAAGAGGACTCTTTTCTATTGATGCTGACAAAGATATAATTTAAAGAAATGGCAGAATACAGCACCTCAATGCCAGCTTGTCTTTTCCAATTTCAGCAAGGAGATTGACAACATTTGGGGGCTGGGAAGATGACATAATAAAGTTCAAAGGAAGAATATATTCATATCCATGTCTCTAAATAAAACACCAATGTATGTTTATGGGATTATGTTAGTTATAACAAAGCTAACCAGTCAGAATAAGCACATCTAACTGATAGTAGTTGTCATTCGGCTCATGATCACAGTGGATAAAGGTAAAGACTGTCCAGTCAGTAGGGGGCAGTGTTCATTTCCATTTCTTAGCAGAGGCAGCCAGCTTTGTCTAAGACATTTCCATGGTCATGTAGCCAGCATGACTACACCAAGGCACAAGGAATGCTGCTGCCGTCCCACCAAAATGGTACCTATTTTTCTAC
>JANHFL010002462.1:80371-92819 GCA_032468155.1 Oxyrhabdium leporinum | reverse complement strand
CCCATAAATAGAGGCAGGGCGATTAGGTGGGCTGGAGAAAAGCTCCTATTGTATATCTCCAGAAACTTTGAAATCAAGAGAGGAAAATAAACATAGGATACTGGTCGAAAAGGGGAAAAAATTATAAGTGGTTAATACTAAACCAAATGTGCTTTTTTTTTTCTCTACCTTCCTTCCTCCTTTCCTCCCTTTCTCTTCTCTTCCTTCCCCTCCCTTTCTCTTCTCTTCCTTTCCTTTCCCTCTTTCTCTCTCTCTGTGTTTCTGGTTTTTCTTGCAAACAAGTTTCGAGAGATAGCTTTCGCATACTCGTCAAATTTAGCAACCCTTTTGGGTGCAAATCGCGGGCTCAGCGAGGGTCTTTCAAACTGTTCAAGGCTTGGCCAGGCCTGCTATGATCCCGGGGACACTTCGAGGGGCCCTTACCCACTGTCTGGATGGCAATCAAGGTGCCCTTGTGCCAAGTCTTGGTCCGTTTCTTGCCCAGGATACGGTCACCAACCGTGAGGTCGCCATCGTGGGTGAGTTCACAGCCAGGGCTGACTTGCTGTAAACCTGTCGGGAAAAATAAAGGAGGGGTTTGGGGGCAATGTTTTAGAAGTGGTTTGCCATTCTTTGCTTCCCAGGGCTGACAAGAGAATGACCGGCCCAAGATCACCCAACTAGCTTTGTGCCTAAGGAGGACTAGAACTCACGACCGCCTGGTTCCCAGCCTGCTGGCCCAAACTGGCTTTCGCTGATGACTGTCAGATTAAAAAGAAACCAGGACGCCAAGCAACCGACTCACAGCCACGTATTTTGGGAAGACCGAAAAGCGTCGCAAGAGCCAGGTCAAATTTTGAACGCTTTCTATTTACTTTATCTCCCCAATGAAAACCGGCTTGCTAGTCCTCATGATTTCAAAAGTCAGTCAGAAAGAAGGGGAAGCGGAAAGGGGAGGCAACACCCGCACTTCGGAGTTAGGATGGCGCAGGACGGGGCCTAATTCTGCCGCCGAGAGCCACGGGAAAATATACTCTGTCCTACGTCCTGGTGTCTGTTTATTCTCGGGGCTCTTACAGCGCCTTCTTTCCCGAGGATGCCTGGATGTCGAAGAGGCCCCCAAGACTGCTTCTCTCCCCCCCTCCCCAGGGCAACTGCGTAGGGCACACACCTCTCTGGGACTCCAGGCTGCCCGACTTCTTGTTAACGGCGTCCATGAACTTCTGAACGTCCTGAGCGGACCTCCTCATGGCGGCCATGGCCTCCCGGAGCTGCGAGTGGGGAAAGCAGAGGGAGACCCGCTTGATTTCCTCACCGGAAGAGGGGCAAAAGCCGAGAGGGAGCCAGGCAGGGACAGGGCTTCACTCCACGCTGCTGGTCGGGGCCAAGGGAGATCTTGTCGCTCCCCGGGACTGAAGCTCAGGTAGTCCTTGACTTACGATGGCTCGTTTGGTGACAATCGCGGTGTCCCGGGGCCACGTGATCCCCTTGAGGGAGGAAGCTGGGATTCACTTAACAACTTACCGAAGCGTTACTAACTTAACTGCAGTGACCCACTAAACAACTCTGGCACGAAAGGCCGTAAAACGGGGCAAAATTCACTTAACCAACGTTTCACTTTAGCAACGGAAACTTTGGGGTCAGTTGTGATTGTAAGTTGAGGACTACCCGTGAACTAGTTTTTCTCCCCCAAGAGGAGAGCTGCTTCACGGCTTCAGTTCCCCTGTGGAATTAAATGCCCACCCTTCTCCCTCCCTGGGGAACTAGGCTTCTATTTCTTTCCTAACTTCCTAACGGGGCTAAGGAATGAAGCTGCAAACGTTTCCCGCAAGGGTCTTACCAGGGTCTGGTCCTTTGCAATTTTGTTACTTGGGTCTGCTAGAACGGAAATACAAAATTAAATTGAAATTGAAAGTAAATTTCCGCAGCCCCAAAGTGTCAAGTCAGGATTTCAACCCGTCCTGGTTTAGAGAACCACCGGCCGGTATAAAGCCAAGCGTCCAACCTGAGTCCACGCTCATCACGTCGTCCTCCTCCTCGTCGGGGATTTCGATGACTTCCATGGCTTTGCCGGAGCTGTTCTCCGAATCAGTGTCGGTCTCCCGGTATTCCAGCCCCAGATTGACGTAGATGTCCTTGACCAGCACTTCGCACTTGTCCACCGCCCTGGGAGGAAAACGGAGGTAACTTCACTCAGGACAGAACCGGAAAACCAGAGCCTGTCTCAGCTTTCTGGAAAAGGGGATGAAATGCAGGTGGTTCTCGACTTACAGGAGTTTGTTTAGTGACCAAAGTCACTAAAAAGGGACCGAGGGTCGCTTTCCACATTTACAGCCGTTGCGCGTCATCCCGTGATCAGAATCCGGACGCTTGGCAACCAACTCGTGTATATGACGGTTGTAGAGTCTCGGGACCACGGGATCCCCTTTGCGGCCTTCTGAAGGGCAAAGTCAGTGGGGAAGCCGGATTCACTTAACAACCGGGTCACTAATTTAATAACCGCGGTGATTCACTTAACAGCCGCGGCAAGAATAAGGCTGTAAAAGGGGGCAGAACTCACTTACCGTTGTGTTACCTGCTCTGGTAACGAAAACCTTCAGAAACTAAATTGAAACAAGCTTGGAGAGCAAGCCACGGCCGAAATTAAAAGCCCGAGCTACACGTATTTTCTATTATTTCACTTAACATGCGTCTCGCTTAGCAGCAGAAATTTTGGGCTCGACTTTGGTCGTAAGTCGAGGACTTCCTGAGTTTTGGACAGGCGTTTCGAAATGTTTCATGTGTCCCGTGTTATTTCTTCACCATTTAGCCTGACTGCTAAATCGTTACTCGCCTATGGTGAGTTAAGGGTGAGGCTTAGGCAATTAAGATAAGAGCTGTAATAGAAATATGTCCCCTCCCTTGGCATGATTTTACAGTCCTTTATTTACGACTGGTCACCTGGCAAACCTCTGGAAGTTATGGGAGACCTCCCTTGGGGCCACTCCTGAACCAGCCTTGATGCTTCGATGGTTGGGTTAAAGTTTCAGCTTCGTCGCAGCTTCGGGCCCTGATGAGCAGGCTCCGTCATGGCTGTATCTCGAGGAGCGCCCCTGCGCTTAATCCTCTGAATTGCTAGCTTTCTAAGAAGTGTAAAGATGCGCCCAGAGGCCGAGCCCTTTTCCTTACTTCACGGCGTTTTCAAGAAGCTGGTCGACATGAGCCACTTCCGCCTCCTTCTGTTTCACGGACTCCTCCAGGCGCCCCATTTCCTCCTTCCGCTGCCTGACGTACTCCGATTTCTCCAGCTCCTCTTCAATCAGCTGCTTGAGGTCCTCCAGGGAGATGCCCATCTCTTCCATCACCTCCCGCTGGAGCTCTAAGATGTCTTCGGACTCCGCCATGGGGGCAGAACCTGGAGCGGCTCAGAGAAGAAGAGCAAATCACACATGGCAGCCGAAACATCCTTCTGTCCCAGCTGGGCTGGCTCCCCCCGTCCCGTCCCGTCCCCCCATTTTCTTCTACTTTCTGACACGGTACAGATCTTGCCATCCTCTGAGAAGGATGTATGTGCCACGGGAGAGAATAGATGAAGCCCGCCCGTAGCTGAAATTTAGGAACGTGAAAGTAAGTTCAAACTTAAATTATCACTGCAATATTTGTTTAGCCGGACGTTGCTAGAAAGAAAAATAGTGGATAGGAAGACAGACCTCATCCCCAGCCCCTACTGTTTGAACTCTATATTTACTCATTCATTTACTGCTAAGTGTTATTATAATCATCAACTGCCCTCTATCCCTTTTGCTCTTCCACTTATTTTTAATTTAGATCCTGCCTTTATTTGTAATAATTTATATTTAACTAGCTGGATACCCGTGTTTTGCTACGAAACTATGTGATCGGGCTTGATAAATTGACACTTAAAGCTTGAAAATTAATGAGTAATTTAAAAAGGCACTGTATAAGATACTTGTGTTCATGCAGCTAACCAATTCTGGATTAAGGCCCGGGTAGATTCCACAACGGATGTCCATCTCATTGTCATCATCACCAACAAAGTGGGGATCTGGAGAAATGAAGGCTGCTGCTGAGGCCCCGCCATGACACTTCCTATCCTGTGGTAAACCTGCCCCTGTGCTTTGAATGTTGGCGTAAAATTTCCCTCCTTCACCTCTCTGGCTCCAAAAGGCGTCATTTGGAAGCACCCCTTGTACTTCCGGGGAGCAGAAAGAAAGGGCTCTGCCAGCGGATGCTGGTGGGTGAGAAGGCTGTGTAAGGGCTCAAGTAGGGCTCAAGGGGAGGGAGCTGGACTTTACCGCCACTGCAGCACATCCCGGGAGTCTCATCCTGCCACTTCAGGGCACAGGGTAACCGAGGTCCGGGATCAACCGCCTTTTCCCTGGAGTAATCAATCTGAGGTTCATATTTAAAACCAGACAAATACTTCTTAGTCCAAGGCATTGATCTGATCTGTGATCTCTTTTTATTGTATTTAGCTGTAGCTGCCCGATTAACGTGGGGGTTATTAGATGCATACTTTTTTACAGCCTCTCTATTGACTTGGGGATGAGTTCGACGATACTTTTTTGCAGCTTCCCTTATTTGTGTTTTCCTAATCGCATCTGTAAATCTTTTCCTGCGTTTCCCCCTTTTTTCCCCTTTAACTGGTGTTACAGTAGAAAGAACAGATTCGTCTGAACAGAGGAAGTCAGTGTAAGAAGTGATTTGAGGCTGGGACACTAAGCATGAGAAATTGGGTTCACAATCCGTTGGCTCAGTGGTGGCCGGTGATTGAAACTCGTAAGGGAATATCTCTCCCGCCACCCTGAGTTCGGAAGCAGTTCCATAGGTGGAAGGCGTAGACATTTCGGTGAGGTAGCGACGTTTCGTACTGTAAGGAGCCCCAGACCGCTTCTGAGTGAAGGAGTGGAACGTCTGCCAGTTCGAACTGCGGTAAGGGAATGTGAGGCAACTGGCAGCTGGAACAGAGTTCTTTCCAGGTGGGGAGGGGGAGTAGAACGTCTAACTCCTTAGCATCAGAGCGTGAAATACTGATGCTCTGATGGCCATTTTGAAAAATCCTTTCTTAGCCAGCACCTCGAAGCCAAGAGGAACACACGTGCCAAATTTCAAGTTTGTAGGCTTTACAGTTCTGGAGATTCCATGATGAGTAAGCGGTATTTGACTTTTACATACCGGTATATAGATAATAATTTAATTTAAACAACGGAATATGGAGAACAGACCTAATACTTCTTTCCTCCTCCCGTTTTCCCCACCATAACAACCATGCGAGGTGGACTGGGCTGAGAGAGAGTGACTGGCCCAGCTGGCTTTCGTGTCTAAGGCGGGACTGGAACTCACGATCTCCCGATTTCTAGCCCAGTGCCTTAACCACTAGAGCAGTTTCTATTTCACCGTGATTTTTCCTACTTTCTCCAGAAACAGGATGCGGTTGGATTTTAAACCTGAGCATCTTTAAGAGACGACGAAAAGGTAAGATACGTACACAAAAACAAACACACAAACAATAACATAGGACTATCTATAAAGTAATACACCAGATGGCCCACCCCCTCTTCTTAATTTTGGAGAGCAAACAACTGGTTCACCTGCTGAGGCAATTGGGGATGAGTAAGCCCTGGAGACCCCGAAGAGGAGCACGCATCGGGCTGGTGCAGCTGGGGGTATAAACGCCACAGATTGTTACTGTTGTTGTTATTATTATTATTATTATTTGATTTTTGCTTGTAGTTGTGGGAAGCTGCAGGCAAAAAGGTTTCCTATGGGAAAGTGGCAGGTAAAAACAGGTCAAGCTACCTTTTTAATACCATTTTTTTTGCACAAATGCAGGGATGTTGGGTTCGCTGCCCCAAGGCACAAGGAATGCTGCTGCCGTCCCACCAAAATGGTACCTATTTTTCTACTTGCATTTGCATGTTTTTGAACTTCTAGCTGGGGCAAGAACAGGAGCTCATCCCATCGCGTGGTACTCAGAGCTCAACCCAGCCTGTCAGCTTTCCAACTGACAAGCTCAGCGTCTTTAACCACTGAGCCATCACTCCTATTAACTCTGTGGATCTGATAAAGATGCAACAAAAAGAAAGGTTATTTACTTCAAAACTAACATTATATTTGGAGGAAGAACTCTGATTTAGTCACCTTCAGTTAAACACTACCAGTTAATATAAAATAGAAAACACTTCATAGCATCTGTATAGCTTTTAAGTGTTCAAACTACATCACAGGGTTATCTAACTGTAATCCTTATCAGTTATGACAAATCAATGCTTTTAAGTCTCACACAGGGGATGGAAGGATTGAGACTGAAAGAACATATCTTGTTCCCTTGCTCTTTCATTTATATAATTCATCAGAAAGAATAGGAATCAAATGAAAGACTTTTTTAGCCAACTGTTGTCATAGGTCATGTATGAACTATGATCTTCTTTTGTCTAGCTAGGATCCCTAATTTTTTTAGGTCTATATTGTTAATTTTTTTACATGTTCACTAGGATCTGATTTGTTGGGTTCACACGTTATGCTCAGGCATAAATCATGACTTATCAACCAAGGAGGTGGCTTCACCTAATATTCTAAGCCAAAACCAATTCACTAAGAGTGACATGTTAACCCTACCCATTGAATCTGGGTATTTCTGCATGGTTTATTATCCTGTCACACACTCTGCATGCTTTAAATGTGTAGAGGATAAAGTTGATACTGTTTAAATGATTAACTGGCAAGAAATCTGTGCTAAACGATTCCAGCTATGCACTCTTAATTCATAACCATAAAGAGTGGTTTGTTGGAGCAGGCTAATTTTTCCCCCCCATTTAGAATATTTTAACAGTTCTGATAGCCAGCAGATGAATTTTTTTAAAAAAAGATGGTAAGTGGTCCATTTTCTACCCAATGTTCTTTTTCAAATATTTATAAAACAAGCCACTGTAATCTATGCATACAATACATTTCTGAAATAAAGCTGTGGAAATCAGTGCTCTTTGAATCACCTCTCTCTCTATAGGCTATAATACTTCTTTGCAAAGCATACAGTAGGTAACAATGCCTATTTATTTGTTTGTTTACTATAAAGAAATTTCACATAGGAGTGCAATATTCCTGCTTTCATTGTTTCACCAGAGCTGCTGACCACCCCCACAAATTAGATTTCAGTGTTGGAAAGGTTTCTACTGCAGCAGTTCTCCGTTCTTCGGATTTGTGGTGCTCTTCTCACTTATTTGATCTAAAACAAGCAAACAATATTTGTGAAAGTATGAGGCTTTCACGAATGTTTACACTGTGGCTTGTTTTAATGGATTGTGTTGTGTGTCATTTTGGAGAGTGGAGAACTGTGACACAGTTGGAGATGCAGCAAAGCACTTAAATGCAATGATTTTGAATGCGCTGGGTAAGAAATTTTCCATTGCTTATGCCAAATAAAGCTATTGCTATTTTTGGCCTGAGTTAGCATTCCATCCTTGTCATACTCTTCTACTCCCCCACTCTGTCATACCACAAATCCTCCAGGAATAGAATTAAAAACACAGTTCTAAATCACTAGTTCATTTTTACCAGCGAAATCTGCATTAGTAATAACTCTCATGGATGTACTTATATATTTAGATAATAGTATCTGTTATTTGAATACCATTCCCAGTCCAGTTGAGCACAGAGCTGCAGCCAGTTTTTTTTTCCCCTCAAGCAGATGGTAAACATCATGCAAGAAGTACCCTCATCCCGAAAAAGATCAGTTAGAACAATTGACCAGTAGAGTGGCTTGCTTCCAGAAGTTGTGGGAGTTCCAAAACTGGAGGTTTTTAAGAAGAGATTGGACAGCCATTTGTCTGAAATAGTATAGGGTCTCCTAGTTGAGTAGGAGGTTGGACCTCCAAGGTCCCTTCCAACTCTGATGGCACTGAAACAAAAAAAAGCGATTTCTGACTGATCCTTTCACTTACAACTGCCGCAGTGACCCTGTGATCACATGATCAAAATTTGGGCACTTGGCAACAAACACATATTTATGATAGTTGCAGTATTCCAAGGTCACATGATCATCTTTGTGCCCTTCTTAGGGGGCTTTTTACAAGTTAAGTCAATTCAGGAAGCTTAATGAGCATGGTGATTATGAAACAACCACCTTGCTTAGTTATGGAAGTTCCAGTTCCCGCTGTTGTAAGTCAAGGACTAGCTATATGTGCATGAAGGTTTTTCTTTTCTCTGCAAAATGTTGAATTACCTATTCAGGAATAGGAAGCTGGATTTAGTCTCTTCTCCTTCCCAGCCCAAAAAGGAATGATTAGAATATAACTTAAAATGCAGGTGAGGGTCCCTTGCCAGACACATCCTCTCCTTTGAGAGAAAGAGAGACACAAAGAAAAAATTGGGCTTAACAGGGAACTTAGAAATGAAATAGATAGTACTGAAAAACATTGTAAAATGTTAATTCGCAATAGCAGTAGCAATAGCACTTAGACTTATATACCGCTTCATAGTGCTTTACAGCCCTCTCTAAGCACTTTACGGAGTCAGCATCTGACTTGCCCCCAACAATCTGGGTCCAATAAACACCATATTATAGGACATTGCAGAAGAAGGCAAAAGTGAAAGCCCACAAAATGAGAAGAGTTATATACTGTCATATGCCATGTTAAAAATTGGTGAGTAGAATTATTAAAATAAAGTAGCACTTCAAAGATAGTGAGTTCAGACAATATCCAGCCAGCACTGGAATGTGACCAGTGATTTGACGCCTGGAGAAAAATATAGAAATAAAGAAGTATCAGTAGAAGATTGCAAAGAAGGAACAAAGGTTTTCATTTGGTTGGTTTCTTCTAAGACGTATTCCAGAACACAGCCCTTTGAATCAGTTTACACACCTATGCTAAAGATGTGAAAGGAGTTTCTTGTTTTTTGTGTTGTTTTGTTTTTCAGATAGTTCTTCTTCAAGCCCATAATAGACCCTATGCTATGAGTGGGAATTGCACAGTGATATTCTAATAGAGAGAATTCAATGAATCCAGCAGATGCGCTTCTGATCAGCTTCCCTGGGGAATTCTTTGGGGTCCTGTTTACTTCTTCATTCTCAGGAACCCGTGCCCTAATTTTAGCAAAGTTCTTCTGGCCCAATGGGCAAATAACGAGACTAAAATAGCTTCCCTGCAAACCTCTGAAGATTCTGTTGTATCGTAAAGTTTGCATGTTTATCTAAAATGTGTTTTTCTCAGTTTGAACAGGCCAAAAATATACATGTGTGGGCGTGTTGGGATAAGGAAGATTTGCAATAGACTCATAATGAATCTTTCTAGAAACGCATTTCTGAAAAATATCAAAAAATTGGCACTGATGCCTCATGCTACTTCTCCGAATAGCAATCTGCCAATCGGTTTTCTGTTGATCTTGGTTGGTCCTATTGAAGATCATTTAGCACCCATAAAGAATCCTCTGCTTAATGTTAAAAACTGACAAGTTGTTTAATTTTTATATTTTAAAGGACTAGCGGGGTGGGGTGAGGTGGGGGAGATTGAAAAAGACAGACTAAATCTGCCAAAATCATCAATGAGAATAATGAAGGTTTAAAATTGTTCCCTTCCTCTGTATTAGAACATTGGGGGGGGGGGTTGAATCATTGTGTCTGGGAAGAACTTCTAAAACTGAGAATCTTGATCTTGCAGCCATATTATTTCATCGACACGTGCCTTGTCTTTCCATCTGCAGCAGCATCAAAAGGCTTAAAAATGGCCAGTGATCAGTCAAACTGCTTTCACTGCAAGGACTCACTTTGTGGAAAACAATACATTGTGAAAGAAGACAATGCTTTCTGTGTGAAATGCTATGACAGCCTCTTTGCTAACTTTTGTGCAAAATGTGAGAAAGCCATTGAATGTGACTCCAAGGTAAGCACTAGTTAGTTTCATGACCATCTATACTCCCACTTGAAAATGAAAAAAAAAATACCCAGAGGCTCAGCTATGTAATTATTATTTGTGATGTGAATCTTTTCTTCTGTAATAATTAGGAGATTCTTCCAAATGCTACTCTTATGTTAATTCAACTATAGACACTGATTTGGCTTAGATTTCCTAAGCTGGAATTTTCCAGCTTCATGGGTTCATTTTAAGCATGTTTTAAGTCAGCAGGGAACAGAAGGGTGATATCACTTATTTAAAACTTTGGAAACATTTGATTTAATTTGGATAATGAATTTAGCACTGTAGTACGCAATCATTTTTTCTGTACTATCTGATATGGATGTATTAAATGAAATTACCTACAAATTTCCAATCTGCTATTAGTGTGACCCTGGATACCTACCTTGGCACCTGGCAAATTTACCATTCACTTTTTTTTGTTGGCAAAAAATTCCTAGCAACCTGGCAATTATTAGGGAGTCATACTTCTAATATCAGCTTTACTTTCAAATGTATCTCTGGACCACAGAATAACACATAGATGTTAATACAAATCAACAATATACATGGATGGATGTTTTCTTTGGAAGCATTCGATCTGTCAACAAAGCAACGGAAAGCTAAGCAGAAGTGATAGGGACAATCCTGGAAGGGGAAAGGGGCCTGCAGGTAACAATTTCACCAGTTGTCTCTGGGTGAATGTGTCTTCTGATTGACTACATCACAAATACCACTACATTTTGAATAGGCAGGATCTTTATGGCAGAGTACAGAATATCAACATTTTCTTGATATTGGTAAAATGTTCCCTGACTGCACAAGTCTGCTTATTCAGGATTAAATTGAATTTGGACAGCTGCAAATTTCATCTTTTTATTCCCTAGGTATTGTACCACTTGTCTGGTATGATTGAACTCTTGTGAACCCCAACCAGCATGGCCAATAGTGAGAATAATGAAAGATGGAGTCCACACCCCTGTCCTGAAGACCATCTGCTGCTGTTAGTCCAGCGGTGTCCATTATAAAAATTTAAAATGAAGATTTATATCTAATATTGCTGGCACAGAGATAGGACCTCATTGTGACCTGATAAAGATGTTTTTTTTTTATATTCAGTAATATATAATCCATTGACACATTACTGTACAATCCAATTAAAAGAAAAGTAAAGATTACTTCCACTGTATACACGAACATAGATTAAGATCTATAGATTTCATACAGACACAAAGGCAAGTATGTGATTAAGCTTCTAGAGAGATACTGAGAATTTTAATGGTTTGTAGATTCCCTACAGATCAGATAGGATTGGTTTCATCCATCATCTGACTGCAGAAGCTTTAGAAAGATATTAAATAGTTGTATTAACCTCAGTGCAACATTTTAGCTCCCTTAGTATACCTTTTTTTAAAAAGTATTTGTTTTATTCTCACAATTTATTCCATAGTGATAACGGCATTGATTTCCTTTTCTATGCATGGTTTCATTCAATTGATATGATCAACCAAATCTTTAAAATAAATTCCACTGACAAATAGCTAGTGAAAAATGACTTCCTTTCCTCTATATTGCCAATGGTTTCCATTTAACTGCAAAGATTTAAAGGGAGTTTCACTAGAAAATAAAATGACATTCATCATTTTTATGTTTATAACATTATCTACGTGAGCATGATATATAAGAAAGAGAAAGCAAGAGAAAAGGAGAAAGATTGATGTTTTTGGTAAAAACAAACCAACCTGTATTTGCTAAATGATAATTTAATTTTTGGATATAGCTCTTATACCTTGCAGTTCCAGAAATAGGGCAAGCCTAAATACACTAAATATATCTTTGAAGGTTTTTTTTTGTTTCATTTTTCCTCAAAGTATTCTTCAACAATTCCTTCCTTCCTCTCTCCCTCCCTCCCTCCATTCCTCCCTTCTTTCATGCCTTCTTTTTTGTGCTTCCTATAGGTAATTATTAGCAGTTATCACCAAGGAAAGGTGGCATCTTCAATAACTCCACTGAGTCTCTCCAAACATAAATGCACATGTGTACCTACATACACATACATTGACCTCTTGTCTCCCATATACATATAGACAACAGCCACTAGCCATGAATATCTGCCTTGATATCCCTCTAAGTAAAAAGGTGGTATCTAAATTGAATAAATCGTAATGAATCACAATTGCAAAATCATCAAGTAAAATCAGACAGTGAGGAAGAGATCTAGGTGGTATTTTGCATGACAAAAGTTCAACCCCTAGAATTTTCAGAAAGTTTTGGAGAAGAAACCTTTGGAACTCGATGCTCATTAGGAGCAAAGTAACTGAAATGCAAATTATATTCTGTCTTGATCCAGTTTCTAAAAGCAATGGCTTAATTTACTGTGAATCCTTAATGGCCAAATTGGATCAGAACTACCCTGGTTAGCTACCATGATTTCCTCTATTTCTTTTTTTAAAAAAAATAAATGTTCCTCATGCAAATTTTGTCAGATGATCCCAAAAGTGCTTTTTCCAAGAGGCAGGTGGACTTTCTGGTTTTGCTTTGAAGACGTTTCGCTTCTCATCCAATCTTGGATGAGAAGC
>JANHFL010002462.1:59431-70880 GCA_032468155.1 Oxyrhabdium leporinum | reverse complement strand
GGAGAAGGAGGAGGAGGAGGAGGAGGAGGAGGAGGAGGAGGAGGAGGAGGAGGAGGAGAATTAACAGTTTGGCTATCTGTGTTTTAGCTTCTCTTTTATTAATACCCCCTGAAATTTGTGAAGGAATTTTTGGCAGCACAGACTGTTCATCAGGCTGGTTCATCTGTTACCATATAATCAACTTATTAAACTGTTTCACAACAACCTTTCAGGCTTAAGCCTTTCTCCTGCTAAACGGCAGGACTCTTCCAAGACAACGTCATCTGATGTAAGCAAGGTTAGAGTAGGTGCCCCTACCTGCTTCACTCCAACCCATCCTGGAAGGCGCCCCTTATAAACATCAACAGCCCATTTAAATTTCACTCCAGCTGATCCTTTTTTATTATTCTTTAAAGCCAAATTCCCTGTATGTTGGGAGGACAGGGAAGAAAAAGAATCAAGTGCTCGAAGGGAGACAAGTTATGAAAAGGCAATTGATTACAAATGTCCAAAACTTGGTTTTAATAGACGAAACAAAATAATATCTTAAAGACAAATCCCATACCCATCTCGGTCATGGTGACTGACTACTAGATAATCTTATGCTCTAAAAAAAACCCTGCTTTCTAAAATTATATATTTTTTGTTTCTACTTCATCTTCTTCTTCTACTTCTCCTTTTTCTCCTTTTCCTGCTCCTGCTATTATACTAGTTAACATTTTGAGAATGGGGAGAGAAGAAAGAAAGAAAAAAAATCAAAATTTACACGCAAAAATCAGAATTTACACACATCCTAAAATTAAATTCTTTACATAAAATTTTGATATTTTTTTTAAAATAAAAGCCGGTTGATAAAATTCAGGTGGCATGTAAATATCAATGGCAATGATCAGGAACCGAATAACTCATAAAGCAAAATAACAGATCAATGAAAGTTAGAATATTTAAGAGAAAGATAAATATTTCCTGAGATTGGCTTTTTCCATAAAGGTGAATTCTATATGCACAATTCTCATAAGCAATATTAAATCACTTTTGTATATCTTAGCATATGGATCCCCATATTCTTTGGCTTAGAGTCGCAGTGGTGCAGTGGTTAGAGTGCAGTACTGCAGGCTACTTCTGCTGACTGCCGGCTGCCTGAAATTTGGCAGTTCGAATCTCAGCAGGCTCAAGGTTGATTCAGCCTTCCATCCTTCTGAGGGGCAAAATGAGGACCCAGATTGTTGGGGACAATATGCTGACTCTGTAAACTGCTTAGAGAGGGCTGTAAAGCACTGTAAAGCGGTACATAAGTTTAAGTGCTATTGCTATCTAGAGTTGGACCTTACCCACACCAGTGACTGAAGCCAGAGTTGAAGAAGAAAGGAGAATCACTAAATCCTCCCATACTGTCCCAACTCCTTAAGCTGATCCAGAAGGATACATGATCAAAAAAACCAGAAAGACACAAGAGATCAAAAGGGCCAGAATGAATGCACTTCTCCACTTTGAACCCCTCAAAGATACTCAATCAGTGTGTTTAATGCTATCACAGTACTATCACTCAACCTGAAACCTAACTTAAAATGGTCCAAATAGTCGGCTTCTTCCAAGTCTTCTAAAGCTAAAAGCCCACCATCTTCTCAGCAAGATTCTTCCCAAGGAAAACTTGCAGACCTGATGGAAATGGATCCCGTTTTATTGGATCCACTGATCGTGCTTGTTTGATGGTTGTTTTCCAAAGGGAAGAGAGCAAAGAAATAATAGTTCGAGTGCTAGTATTTCATT
Source organism: Oxyrhabdium leporinum (assembly GCA_032468155.1). Classification (NCBI taxonomy): domain Eukaryota; kingdom Metazoa; phylum Chordata; class Lepidosauria; order Squamata; family Cyclocoridae; genus Oxyrhabdium; species Oxyrhabdium leporinum. The sequence goes on along the minus strand of JANHFL010002462.1, from coordinate 69,131 downwards.
TTACACAATTGTATTTTTATTGACAATGCCAGTTTTGCCAGTTAAGCTGTCGTGCCTTCTTTTCTGGTTATTTTAGATAATCCCCTTTCCTGATCAAAGGGAATGCAGTAGACAGCAAGCGATGTCATCAAAATAGTTCTGCTCCATTTTTTATTAACTATAGGAAATACATATTTCACTTTACTCAAAATAGCATCACACCTATATGCATCACCTGCCCCCCACTTTGTACAAACCCTGCTTTCCTTCTCCAGCTGCCTGCTCTTCTGTCCTCCCACAATTTTCCCTTCTTAACAACCCTTTAGTTAGCAAAAAATAAAACTAGGTTGTGAAAGCTAAAAATAAAAATCACGGATAGAAGCACGTGTGTGCCATCATTTATAAGAACTGAATGTATCCGGACTTGCCAGATGGCTTACAATGCGAGATCATAAAGCAAAAATTAGAACCAATCTAATTGGTTGCTTTGTATCCCTTTTCTCTAAACTTTCTTTTAAAGAAAAGGTCCATGGAGAAACACTTTAAAAAATGTAGTGTTTAATCCAAATATAGTACTTATAGAAACTTGCCTTAGAACCTAAGTTAAAAAAAAACCCTCACATAACCCTTTCTAGATAATAAAATATATACCGTGTTTGTCTTATTTTCTTTTGACCCCTGAAAAAAACGGTTAGGCCATCTTTTCAAGGGGTGTCTTAATTTTCTCCCCATGCGCCTCTCCTGGGCCACTTCTTTCATGGCCGAAAAGAGCAAGCAATACGACCCATGTACCTCACGCACTCTTGCCTACCTATAACGGTCACTCCAGCTACCAGTAGCCATCCACCCAAAAAAGCCTGCCACAATTAAATAGGGCCAAATTTTGGGGGTAGGGCTTAATTTTAACACATGTGCACAAAACAGTGCTGGGCCTCCTTTTTGGGGTGGGTTGTGTTTTAGGAGAAACATGGTAGGTATCATCATAAAACTGGTTCTACACCCTGAATCAGAATTGTCAGCTACTACAAGTACATGCTTATCTTTCCAAAGCGAATTTTGAACTAAATTCAAACTAAGTTTGAACTAACTTTAAGTAAAGCTATAGGAGTCCCTGTGGATTTTACTCTGCTAGTCTCTGATGTCTGCAGATGCTGCAGATACTCCAAGTACTGAGACAAAATGTGTTATCTGCCAGATGCTTTCTATCTGTTTAATCTGTGGATATAGTGGGAGTTCTTCCTCTCTCTGAGATTTAGTTCTTTGTGATATAAATGTAATTGTGTGCCGAATAGAGCTGATTTCTTTAACAATAAAGCTAAAAAGTATCTTAAACTAATTTGGGAGAAATCTATTCAAAGAGATTTCTCTTTAAAGGAATCCCAAATACTTTTAATAATCCTTTTCATTCTTTATTATTTTACATATAACAATAGGTTATATATAAGCCTATAATTGCTGGGATGTAAACATGTCTTTCAAGAAAACACTACAAACACTTTATTTAGCTGATTTCTTCCCTAGACCATGATTTTATTCTTTCTCCGGTTGTGTGGCCAGAGGCATTTCTATGCTGTGCAATCTGCTCAACAACTAGGAAAAATTAAAATAAAATCTAATCACCCAGTATGCAGTGGCCAAGGGATTCTTTGATACAGAAAATCATTGGAAACAATGTACTGGTTTACTAAAAGGAAGAAAAAAAAATTAAAGATAAAATTAGAGACAAACCTGAGTAAACCTGTCTTTTTTCTCTCTCCTTCCATAAATTATTAGGAGATACCAAGCAGCCAAAATCTCTTCTGAGTTATTTCACAAACCAGGCTGTTTTATCCCTTTTGGTTCCACCTTATTTACTTCATTCCTATTTATTTTTAATGAGAGCATCACTGTTGATGTCCACAATGACTTGTATTATTAACTGAATCTTAGTGAACCCTGTTGAATTAATGCTTCCTATGCACAGAGGGGAAAGTTCCTACTTATCCCTTCCTCTGAGCTGTATTTTCTCTGCATTTCTGGTTCCTTTTACGAGAAGGAATGCTCCATCATAGTCTTCTCTCAATATTGCAACAACCCCCCCCCCCCACAAATACCCAACTTATTTTAGTGTGGGTTGCATTGCGGCAGGCAGGAGGAATTGCAAATAAGAAGATATAATAGCTGTCATTTTTTGTCAAAGTGACTTTGAATGAGGAACACCAAGAAGGGTATTCTCTTGTATGGCTAGTACTCTACAGCAGTGATAAAAACCATCCCAAACAAATGGATTGTTGTATGCACATTGAGCAGAGATTCTTAAACCCACCAAGCGGCATGAGATGCTGCTTTCAGGATCACTAATAAGCATAAAATTGATCCCTTCTGTTTTACATAAGTTAAAAAAAAACTGGTAGGAAAAAGAAGCGATGAGAAAAAAGAATTCTTGGAAGAGATAAATTGGCACTGTTAGTTCCATCTATACGGCTATTGATCGTTGCCAACTTTGGGTCTCTGTGCAGAACATTTTCTGAAGTCAAGAGTTACATGTGATGTTTACTGCACTTCCATTCTATATGCTCTACAAATTATGGAGTAGAATTACCAATTAGCAATGGAAACAAAATGGCTGTGGTTGCATCAACAGTTAGATCAGCAGTCTGTTTCTACTTGTGGCCATCTATGAAAAAAAAAGCATTATTCTCTAAGCTGATGACATTGGCCATGCTAGCCAAGGATGATGGACATTTCAGCTCAAATAGAAAGGGAGAAAAGAGTTCCGCAATATCCTGGTTTCCAGGTCAACATGTTAACCACTACACCAAACTGGTTGTCAGATATTGTAGCAAAATACCTGCACTGGGTCATGAGAGTCAGAAGTGACCGAAAAACAATGAAATGTAGTGAAAAGTTTTTTTATGACTGGATAATCAAGCAATGTAGTGGATTTCAAAGCATATATATTTTTTTTAAAATGAATGGTTTTTTTAATAGATGTATCACTTTACTGCACAATTCCCTATTTCGTTTGGAGCTGTCCTTGGTCCTGAGTCAAGAAACTATGAATCAAGAAAAAGAAGAGATACAACTTCTCTCCAGTTCTGCCATCACTTTTAGTACAATACATTTATACATACTATCAAATACTTGGGAAGTGATCACACACTATTTGATATTTGAATATTTCAAACTACAGTTAAAGAAATTAAAAGTGTTTGGGAGTTTTTAGGAGGGAGGTATGATGACTCAGAGGTTAACAATGCTTAGCCTTTCAGTTGGAAAACTAACAGCCCAGGCTCAAGACCGGAGTGCTATGCGATGGGGTGAGCTCCCATTACTTGCCTGGCTTGTGCCCATGTACCAGTTCAAAAGTATGCAAATGCAAGTAGATAAATGGGTACCACTTCAGTGGGAAGGTAACAGCGGTTTGTCTGTCTTGGCATGTAGTCATGCTGGCCACATGGCCATGGAAAAATATTTGGACAACACCAGCCCCCTTGGCTAAGAAACAGCCACGAGCACTGCCCCCTAGAGTTGAATATGAATGAACAGGGAAAACCTTTATCTTGCCCTTTGGATTTTGTTACAAAATGCTGCAAACAGAATTGCTATCTCAGCACTTTGCTTTTAAAATTCCTTTTTACATTATCATTAAGAATTACAGGATTGTTTCTGCTGCTACGATATTCCTCAGATATAAAAAAAAGAGTATAGTAGCAATAAAAATAAACATATTACTGTGCATGTAGTGGTGAGAATTTATAAATAAATGGCTCTTGTGATGTAGTTAACTAATTGGCTAACTGATTCATTGAAATAAAATTCAAAACCTTTAAGATAGCAATACAATTCTTTGGAGCATAAAAATCAGTTTTGACTTAACTACCTTTGAAAATGGCATTGTGTCAAACACAATAGATGGCATTATGCAACAGACAGTTGAGAATTAAAGCTTTAACTAACTTATCAAAGATAAAAAATGGTTTTAGAAAACCTGCTTTCTGAAAATAGAACTATGAAATGCCATAAGATTTTCCTTTCAAATTACTCCTTATGAGTACTTGACAATTAGGGTAAAATGACAGCAATAAGAAAAGGAGGCAGGGCACACTAGCTGCCATTACAAAAAGGCAAATAAGTTAATATTGGGAGGGCAAAATGAAGGGTTAAACTGTATTTCTTTATTGCCACTGCAACCAGACATGTTTATTTACTAAATCATTGCTTCTAAGTTTATTGGGTGGTGGGGTGGTGGTAAATAAATACATTTTAAAACTTTGCTGCCACAACACCCAAATCAGTTCTTATACTGATGTTATTTTCTCTCTTATCAGCTCTTCTATTGATAATGCATTACCTTAGGCTTGCAGAAAGTGGAGGAGAGGTATACTGGTCTATCTCTCACTTACTGAGAGACGATTTATCAGTGATGAAAAATAATTATTTAAACAGATGATATGAAAATGTTGGTTCTCTTGAAAAGTACAGAACTTCATGCTCGTGTACAAAATAAACTTTGTTTGTTTTCATAAGGTCCACCAGTGTTTATTTTTGCACAAAACGTACCTCTGTGCACAAAGAGTATATTCTCTTCCTCTTTTCTCCCTTCTCTTTTTATTCTCTTATTTGTCAACCAACCCCTCACAACTGCTAATTGTCTTTCCCTTCAAGTTTCCCCAGCTCTCTGCCCCATATTTGTTAAAAACCAGCGTATTTACTTGGTTTAATAAAATATTCTACTTTTCTTTTCTGACTTTTTCTGACTTTCCTGAAAGAGAATGACTCTATTCACTGTTAGAAGTGAAGAGCTCTGTTGTTTCATGAAGCAACTTTGAATAGTATGTTTTGCCTGAGCCTGTTTCCAAAATAAAACCTTCGAAATTATTTGATTTAGGGCTAATGTAGATCTGATCTGATCTGTAGGCGTGAAAGCAATGGAAAGTATACAATATTTCAAATAAAGATTGCTGTGCTCTCTTTAACCAAGAAGCTTGTAAGGTGATCTCGGGCCGATCAGTTGTTGTAAAAACAAGATTAATGATTGAAGGGAACGCGTACAATGCCTTGAGCACCGTGGAGGAAAATCAGGAGAGCAGAGCACTAAATAAATTAAACAGCAGCTTAATTTTCACCTTTTAAATTGACTGCAGTCTTTAATTAACTATCACAACTGATTAACTGAATGAAGTGCTGAGCATATGGACGATATGGCTCATATCGAAGGAAAGCAACATCTATAAAGAAAATGAAAGGAAACAAGGATTCTTTCAAAAGTGGCGCCAAAGAAGGTGAAAATGTAACAGTAAAAGAACAAGAAATAGCCAAATTGGTCAATCCTGAAATGTCTTTTGAACAAGAGAAACATACCAAAAATAAAAAAAAAGCTTTAAAAGAAACTAAAACACCACCAACCCAACACCAACCCAACCCTCCTCCCACACTAAATGGACAGTATCATGAATGATGGATTTTGAACACTATGCAGCAGCTTTGCAATGTCCAGTCATACATTGCACTTCCACTCCCGTTACCATCCTGCATGAGCAAACCTTTACAGATAATCCCAACTTATGACCACAATTTAAACATTTGTTAAGCAAAATTTGCCCCATTTCTTGCCTTTCTTGCCACCGTTGTTAAGTGAATCACTGCAGTTATTAAGTTACTAACAAGGTTGTTCAGTGAATCTGGCTTCCCCATTGATATTTCTTTCCAAAAGGTGATCACATAACCTCCGGAACACAGCACCATCATAAACCTAAGTCACTTGCCAAGTGTTTGAATTTTGATCACATGACCATGGGGATTGCTGCAACTGTCATAAGTGTGAAAAATGATCATAAGTAACCCTTTTTTCAGTGCTGTTGTAACTCTGAACAGTCACTACATGAACTGTTGTAAGTCAAGAACTATCTGTATAGTTATACCTTTTATAGCAGGGATGTCAAACTCGATTTCATTGAGGGCTGCATTAGGGTTGTGTTTGACCTCGGGGGCCCAGGGGGGCATGGCCAAGGTGGGCATGGGCAGCTCCACATCACTCACCAAGGCTCCGTTTTCAGCCACAACAGCCTCCTGCAGCCCTCGGCCAGCAAAACGGAGCCCAGGGAGGCCGCATGCAGCCTGCCCAGGCTCTGTTTTTGCCTGCAGAGGCACTGCAGGCCAGTCCTTTGCCATTTCCAGGGCAGGCCCCTGGGCCAGATCTAAGCACCCCATGGGCTGGATGCAACCTGTGGGCCTTGAATTTGACACTCCTGTTTTATAGGTATGGTTTACCTTTTATAAATGTAGAAGACAAGCAAACAAAATGTAGGTAGAAATATTTAGTATTTCCAACTTTTCCAGCTTTTCCAACATACTGTACTCTTACGTTGTTGGGATTCCACCTCCCAAAATTTGGAGACATGTATCTCGATTTTCTGGGACTTGCAGTCCCAATGTATTAGGATACTACCACATTGAAGAAGACTGATAAATAGCTGGTCTTTTATTCTTTTAGAATTGTACCATATCTTATCTAAATGATTTATACCACTTGTCAACATATCTGTGCACTTGTTGCTTAATTCTCAGTCACTAATTCAGGTGATTTGGATAGAAGGTTAGTGAGAAGACACTGTTGTTTAGTATCCTTTCTGCATCACATTCAGCACCACTGTGGATCTTCTTTCTCTCCTCTACTATTTCTCTGTTATAATGTCCTCTGCCTGGTGCCTCACTGTTGATGCTCCTGTAGTGCCACTGTCACCTCCATCCTCCAAATGTCCTTCTGAAGGAGGCTGCAATTTTGTCCCACTTTAACAGATGGGGGTATTAAAATTGGCAGATGGCTCCTGAGACAATTACAAGTACTTGAGATTGTTAGAAAATTCGATGACTCAAGAAGACTTACTCCTCTTCACAGACATTTTCTGAAAGATCACTTCTTTCTTATTCTGTCAAAGGCAAATTAGCAGCCCAACTGTGCCTGCTCTAAAAGAATTCTTGATTGGATGGGGGAGGTTTAGTATTTTTCCTTGTGCTGTCACAGCCCAAAACTTGCCTCTAGGCAATGCAGCTGAACATACACAATTCTCAGCAATGCCAGTGCTGGAGAGAAATTTGGGGATTGGAGTCCACACATCTCAAAGCACACAATTGAGAAGCTTAAGCAAAAGCAATAATATCAGGACAAAACTCCACATTATGCTAAATACACAGAATTACTAAGCAACAAGTACATATGTTTATTGGGGAAATGTTAACAATCAGGATACTATCTATAGAGAATCGATCTGGATTCACAGACCTCCATTATTTAGCCATGGCTCACTGAACACACCACAATTGTCTGGGACTACACAACACACTAAATTGTAAAGCATGGTTTATAAATCTCATTGGCTGGCTTCATCTAATTGGCTAACACCAAATCAGACAAACCATGTTTTGACTTGCAGAAACATGGTTTTCTATATAGCAACAATTATTCCAGTCCTCCAGTGCCAATTTGTATCTAGTCTAAAGGTGAGCAGCTACATTCAGAAGGACATATCACAAGATATGATGGAACTTATACTATACAAGGTTTGTATAGAGAGCGAGACAACCCACACCCTGTTGATGATTGTTCAAAGATATTTCCTTATCTAAACAGAGAAATAGGATGATCACAGGTGAGCAAAAAAGCAGTGGGTGCAGGGGCAATTTTGGACTTCCTGTTGGATTCCCCATTGAGTTTCCTTGAGGCAATCTGACAAAATCTGAATCAAAAATCCTTCCTTCCTTCCTTCCTTCCTTCCTTCCTTCCTTCCTTCCTTCCTTCCTTCCTTCCTTCCTTCCTTCCTTCCTTTCTTCCTTCCCTCCTTCCCTCCAAACACACACACAACCTTGAAATGGAAGGACTATATTAGGTTCTCTGGCACATTCGTAATTTCTGTTTGCAAAGGTTGTCTCTTTGACCCAATAGCCACAGAGGATTGGAGATCTTATGATTGGAGATCTAAACTGAGCAGTGCATATAAACTAAACTAAGATAGGAGGAAAAGACATCAGATAAATAAGACAGGAGGAAATAGTGCAGAGATTACAATCTCATAAGCAATTTTTTTATAGTTAGGTTCTATAGTCTCTCCCTTAACTTTTAACATCACAACTTTTTTATCAGGTCAGTGCATATTTAAGAATGACTTGAATTATTGGTCCAAAGCCTTTGTTTCCTTTTCATTAACACCTCTTCCACAAAAAAACCAACTGATTTTCTCAATATGTTATAAATAAAAAGACATGAGAAGACACTATTTTCTTTTCTTGCCTATAATAGAAAAAATAAGCTTTTCTTTTCTTGTCTATAATGGAAAAAATGATTGGAATAAAGGGGAGACTTTTTTTAATGGCTGCACCAATATTACCGAACATCTTGATCCAAAGGTGCTATTCAAAAGGCAATTGGACTTCCTTGGGTTTTTTTCTTGAAAACATTTCTCACCTCAGCCAAGAAGCTTCTTCAGTTCTGACTGAGTAATGGGGAAATGGAAGGATTTATATTCTTTGCAGGCATCTGGTCCTTAGTACTCTGAAGGTCTGTCATTAGCTCTCTTAAAGATGTTGAGGCCACTTGGGGATTAATCTATACCCTCAGGGTCAACTGAATCAGAGTACAAATGGGTGTGGAACCTTCTTGGGACTGCTGAAGGGACTGTGTTGTAGACAGGAGATGGGTGATTGTCCTTTGACTTGACCTGGATGATTGAGACTCTCCATAAACATTTAAGGAACATCTTGTTCTCTGAAGCTAAAGCAGGCTCCTTTCTCATTGACTTGAACATTTCTTTTTAGTTGCTGCAGGCTTTTGACTTGCTAGACAGATAACATTATATGGAAGCTTGCTTTTCCAGGTGGTGGTCTGATATGGTTTCTCTTTGATAATGTGATTTTTACTAATGCAATCTGCCTTGTGAACTGCCTATGGTTTAGAAAGGTAAGGTAAGCTTTGAATTACTTTTGAACAGTTGATAACAACCATATTAAATCTACACCTCATTCTCACTGCACTTTCTCCAAATGGATTATGGGAATCCTACCATCAAAATCATATTGGCAATTTGGTGGATGCAGTTTTGGGAACACTAATCTAAACTCATCTGTGTAGGGGAGCTTGGGAAGAAACACTGTACAAAAAGTTTCAACTACATCCTCACCTTCAGATTTTGCTGACTGGATGTTAATCAAAGAATTTGAAAAAATTAAAAACACATACTGGTTGCCAGGTTTTGAGAAAATGTCTCACCTTTGCAGTTGTTAATGTGTGGATTATAAACTAATGCATTCAGAGTGATAGCACAATGGATAAATTTAGCTCTTGAACTTGGGCTGTGAAAAATGCTGAAATATGCATGAAAGGGATTGATATCTTTACTGTTTTTGCCCTGGAGTTTTTGGTTTGTGCAGGGCAAGTGAAAAATTTTCCTGTAAGAAAAATTAGCAGAGCGGCTCTAGCGCCTAATAGAAATGGTTGTGCATCGGTCTGAACTGTGCTATTTCAGGATCCTCAGGCTAACAAGAACTCTTATTAACTTAAGTCAATAGAGAAATTGTGTACACTTAGGGAAAGTGTTGTTCTGTACATGGGCAACTGGTTTGCATACCAATCTTAGTAGGAGACAGCTAAAAATTCTAAAAATACTACTCCTACATCTTTCTCTCATTATTCAAATGAAAAGAAGGAAGAAAGAAGGATGGAAGGAAGGAAGGAATGGAGGGAGGG
>JANHFL010002462.1:20126-41233 GCA_032468155.1 Oxyrhabdium leporinum | reverse complement strand
CAGAGAGGTTGGCTTGATATGAATCTCAATTAGTGCCTGTTTTGATTATGGTATGTTATATTGATAAAAGGCCATTCATTCATTCATCTTTCCTGTTCTCCATTGGAATCAGCTGGATATAAATAATTCTTCACTTAGATGTGCCAGCACTGCTTCTGCCTTATTTAGCACAGAATTTGGTACAAATAGCTGATTTGAGAGTATTTCAGGCTCAGAGTGTTCTACAGCATGGGCTATATTTAGTTCCCTTATGTACCATGTCTGATTGCAGAAGGTTCATTCATATAGCCAGCAGATAATGGGAACAAGTCTCTGTATGATTGGTTTGCTGACTCGCAACAGGAAAAAAAACCATGATTGGTCATAATTTGGAATGTGAAACTCACAATAATGCTGAGTGAATGTTCCATTTGGATCTATCTTTTGCTGATTTGTTACCTCCAGATTAAACTCTTAAGTATACTCCTTTGGCAGATTGCTATTTGATGGATGAAGCTTCTTGGATGAGAAGCAAAACATCTTCTTTCTCAGGGGAAAAAAAAATAGTCCAGCTGCCTTTTGAAAAAGCACCTTTGAGACTATTTGGTGGATAGTTCATACATATGAAAGAGACCTATTATACATTCTGTGACTTAGTATATACCAGGGGTGTCAAACTTGCGTCATCACAGCAGTGTCATGTAATGCATCGTAACTTTTTTCTCCTTCGCTAAACCAAGTGTGGCCGTGGCCAGTGATGGCGTAACGCATCCAGCCTGCGGGGTGCGTGTTTGACAGCCCTGTTATATAAAATTCTATAAGCCATCTTGTGTGATTTACCTGGCTTTAGTTTTGAATTTTTGTTTTACCTTTGTTGGTAAAACATAAATTCAACACAAAAATAGTTTGTTGCAAAAACGACTGCCTATGAAGGCTCCTGGATTGGGGCTGAAAGGCGAAAGCGGAGCAGTATGCTCCATCCCATAATTGTGTAGATCAGGTTGTCCTGATAAAAAACACTTTACCTGGCTTTAGCACTGCAGTTGTTTGCAATCACTGAGACTTATAAGCCATGGCTTATGGCTTAATGCATGATGTGAACCTATCCTGTAAACAAATTTTGCCTTGGCTTTATTTATTTTGAAGCATCATCATAAACTCAAAATTCCTGGTCAGTCCAGAGCAAGATGAAAGGAAAGGGAAATAGTAAAGCAATATGCCCTAGGGTAGGGTCTCTTTGCACTACTAAGTTCCTGTCAAATTTGAGAGAATGACCTTGGGAGACAGGGAGAAGAGATACAGCCAAGAGACTAGTCAGATAAAAGGCAACTTAGCATGCAGCAGGAATGCGGGTGGGGAGGCAGAAAGGATCCCCTCTAGTTTCTTGGACTGTAAAGGGGATGAGAGGAGAAATGTATTTTCAGACTAGGAGGATTATGTTAATATATTGTAACCTTACAGTAAAGTAGAATTAACTCACCTGACCATGTATCCTGTCTGAACTACTTTGCAAGGCTGACAGTCAATTAGCTGGCCTGCAGATGTTTAGCAGCCCTGATACTATAGCCAGATGTTTCTCATTCCGAGAAGATCATGAACGCTTTGGGAATCTGCTTGCTACTTGCTTCCAAATGCAACACCTGCTTACTTCTGTTTTAGGATATTCAGTGGATGAAAAGTAATTCATATGGCACCCAGTAGCTCTCATTGAGCAAGCATAACCTCTTTTGTATGAGATAAAGAGCTACTACTATAAGCATTCCATGATGTTTCCTTTAAATAAATATATATTACTTATGCCATGTAAAGTGTTTAGGGTGGAACAGTTTTAGGCAGAAATAAGATAACAATGATATGTGACTTATGGAACTCTGGTTGGATATGAAGTAAAGTTCCATCCACAAGATCATCTTGTCTTGGCAGAACACACACACACAAAAACACCACCCCCATCATACCTAATTTCCCCTCTTTTACTTAGAGGGCAGCTGACAAGATAATAGTCTGGTAGAAAATTCCTCAATATTTCATACATTTCATAAACCTTTATTTAATATTATTGCTTTTATTATTTTATCTTACCTTATTTTAGCCTATAGTTAAAGAACGTATGTTTTCAGCAAAAGTAATAAGGTATCTAGCTACTTGAATAAGACTGCTGCTAACCAATCAGATTGGACTGGACTGGAAAATAGAAAAAAAGGAAGAAGCGTCAGCATGCACACTTTGGGTCTCATGTAATTTCATCCAATTGGACAGATAGCTAATGAGCAAGCAGCCAACTCATTAATTCCAGACCCCAGATAGAAACAATTATCTGGAGCAGGATTTACTAGCAAAGTGAAAGCCAACAATTCACAGAACTTTATTCTCTCTTGAGAGGGCATCCAGTTACCCCAGTTGGTCCAACTTCAGCAGCTGCATTGCTCGTGCAGAATGAAGTTGATGCATACCTTAAAAAGGGAGGATGCAATTGATTTAATAGCTCAGCAATGCTTGCTGGTAGTGCAAAGATGTTTCTTTAGGGTGTGTTTTTTTAAAAAAGTTTTTGAGCTGTTGACTGTAATCAAGCACAAGGTAGACACTCTAAAAAAGTCTTTGGTAAAATACACTGGACGTCTATTAAATGGTTTGAAACCTTTTTACATGGAAAGATGTTGCTGCTATCACCAAAACTTTGCTCTGCCATTATATTCCTTTTTTTTTCTGTGATTGTCCAGTGTTGTTTTATTATGTAGCTGCTGCTTCATTCCTTTACTGGAGTCTCCTAAATCAACTTCTGTTTTATAGTATATGGCATGTTAAACCAACACTGATTTCCCTTCACTCTGCGTTGAGTAACTGTCAGACTGCCCTTGCATTAAACTTAGCACTTAGAGCTTATATACTGGTTCACAATGATTTACAGCCCTCTCTAAATGGTTTACCAAGTCAGCAAATTACCCGCAGCTATCTAGATCCTCATTTTACCAACCTCGGATGGATGGAAGGCTGAGTCAACCTTGAGCCAATGAGAATTGAACTGCTGGCAATCGGCACAATTAGCCTGCAATATTGCATTCTAACCATTGTCCCACCACAGCTCAAATCCACATTGGTTGCCATATACAAAGGATGATTTCATGGTGGCATGCTGTTTGTTTTTTTTTAATAGGCCAAAACTCTATTGATTTCCTCTTCCATGCATAATACGGGCTCACACATCATTTCAAAAGCTTGTGATTCCTTCCTTCCTCAGTTAAAGTTTTTGCAATGGCAAAAATAATCTCCTTTATGGGTGTCATACCAAGGTCACACTAAGGTAAATGGTACTAATTCGTCCCCTCCCTCCACCTGAGGATAGACTGCTCATAGTATCAGTCAACTTTCAGTAGCTGTGGTTTATTCAGAGTATATTTTGGCCCAAGAATTGTCGCCTAAATCAAATTGCACTGCTGAAATTATAACTCCCCATAATAAAGAGTGTGTATCTCTAATTGTTTAATGCTTATCTGACCACAGCAAGGCATTATTGGATGTTTGGTTATTGTCTCTCCAAAATACAGCCCGGAAAATGTGGGGGCAGTTGCTCCCTTGTATATAACAATATTTTTCCTGGTTTTTATATGTACCTCTTATAAACACCACTTTACACATGAACAAACCCTTAGTCAAATACAATTCTTTTACTACTATTGCAATCTATCAGCAAAATAAGAGGCTTTCTGCATCTGCTGATGCTAAACATACATGACACAGAAGGCATTGGTCCTACTAGCTTCAATAATGGCCTGGCCTCAGATTACCTCCAGGCTTGCAAATTGGTTAAATGGGTGAAAACTGGATGAAACTGGGTGAAAACTGGGTGAAAATTGATGCTGTTATTTTTCACCAATGAATATTTTTCACCCTTCAGCATCCAATTCACAAAGAAGCAGACGTTGGTTATTTTCAGAATTGGGTTCAGTTATTTTTACCTGAACTTTCTTGATTTCAGCTACTGAAAAAAAGTTATTTTCTTTATATTTGTTCCTGTACAAAGAGTTTTGATCTTTCTGTATGTTTTATTTATTGCTCATCCTATTTCAAGGTTAGCCTCTTCTCCTCCTCTCATAGCTAGTCTATACTTGTAGAAGATAAAGCAGTAGACTCTCCTGGCATTATCCAACTCTTCCTCCATATGAATTTGAATTTTAGGAAACAAATATAAACAGAAGAAAATATGGAGGGATGGAATAAAAAGAAAAAATAAAACATTAAATTATATTTGTTTTAAAGTTAATTTTATATGTAACCAAAGTGCTATACATTAATTTTATCATTATTTACATGCACTGCCAAGAACTCCAAATAGCTACAAAATGTGTAGATTCAAGGATGTGTATGGATCGCCTCATGTCTGCTCTTTCCTCAGTATAGGAAAGTAAGGTAACAATTAGGGTCTTTGCACTTCTCATACATCAAAGCATTTAATATATTGTTGTCACGTTTCAATTAATGTTACTGCAGACAATGTTTTCACACTTTGAGTTATACCTATTCCTTCTTGTAATCATGCATCTTTATCATGTTCTTTCATGTATCCTTTGTATTTGAGATCTCTGTAGAATGTGTGCATCCTTGAACTCTCTTTGATCAATGTTTTATATAAGATCTATGTAACTCTAAGAGTCTAGATCTTGGCTTCTGGCTGCAAGAGACAAGTGATTCACTGTAACTTGTTAGCTCTAGTTAGAAGAAGAAAAAATGGGAGGAATCTTCTCCAGTTGTTGATGATTTTGAGTTTTCCACCACGTTATTTCACATTCTTTCATTCTTTCTGTTTTGTTTCATTGCCTTTCTTCTAGCATTTGCAGACTTGTATTTCATTTTGCTCTGAAATCTATTTCCAGTTTGGTCAGAGAATATGTGCACATTATTTCCCATGATTTGTTTCTGGCCTTTCCAACTGAAGAATGAAAACAAAAAAAATCTGCCTGTCGCAGAACTTCACAGGGATTGTCCAAGAGTAGATTTAAAAGAATGTCTTGTTTTTAAATTGTCTCACTGAGTCTTGGAGGTTTTGCTTGTCATAGAAAAAAAAGATTACAAAAATGATTAATGGTTAAATTTAAAGCAAAGAACATTCTAGAATACTTTCACTACATTGGAGAGGGATAATATCTTTCCTTTAGCTTTAATTAAGATATAGGTAGTACAGCCTTTGCCCTCCAGAGATAACAGAATCTGTTGCTTAGCAATGGAAGCCTTTGTGGAAATTAGCATGAACTTCAAATGCACAAAACACCTCTCATTAGGAATGGGTCTCAAAATAATGAATTCCTCTGAGAACGCTTATTAGGATCAGTGTAGAATAAACCTTCTAGGAGCAATACCAACAAGACATCTTTAGATTGTCCTTACCAATAAATTTATTATGCTTTCCATGTGTGATGTGGCATGCCCGATTCATACGAAGGAAATGTGAAATTATTCAAAAAAGTTAACAAGATAATTTTAAAAAGGACTTAGAAATACGGTACTCCTCAGCTTACGACCACAAGTGAGCCCAAAATGTATGTTGTTAAGTGAGAAATTTGTTAAGTGAGTCTTGCTCCATTTTGCGACTTTTCTTGCCGCATTTGTTAAATGAATCACTGCGGATGTTAAATTAGTAACCCGGATGTTAAGTGAATCTGGTTTCCTCACTGACTTTGCTTGGCAGAAGGTTGCAGGTTGATCACATAACCCCGGAACACAGCAAGGGGTCATTTAATATAAACCAGTTGCCAAGCATCTGAATTTTGATCACATGATGATGGGGATGCTGCAAAGGTCATTAAGTGTGAAAAATGGTCATATGTAACTTTTTTCAGTGCCATTGTAACTGGTCACTAAAGCGAACAATTGTAAGCTGAGGACTACCTGTAGCAGTATGTGATGCCCTGGATGTTGCCAAACTCCTTTGAGTCACACTCTACTAGTATATTAAGAAGCAGGGTGATTTGCAGTTTAGCATTATCTGGAAAACCCTAGTTCATACTTTTTGTGGGCATGGACCATCGCTACAGAACCCCATGACCTAAGATTGAAATCATATTTCTTCAAGCCTTCAGGGACCCCTGTAACAGCATGGCCCTCCAGGGATTTGTGGAATGCAGGTTGAGAACCACTGCCCTAGTTTGAAGACTAGACATCTCTCAGAACCATGAGGGGATACACTCAGTCTTATGAGAAAGCAAGGGTACATTCTACATATTTACAACAGAGATTTACTGGATTCCAAATCAACTGTATTAAGACAGTCTAATCTTGCTGAATGAGTGTCACATGTAGGGTGTCCTACATGACTATTTTAGTACAAGATAGATGACCTCTTCTTAAAAAGTGGCAGGCATAGATCCCACTTTCAACAGTAACAAATACTGATTGATAAACTCAAAGAGCCAGTTTGGTCTAGTGGTTAAAGCCAGAAAGTGGAAGATCATGAGTTCAAGTCCTTTCTTGGCCATGAAAGCCAGCTGGATGATTTTTGGGCCAGTCACTCTCTCTTAGCCCAACTTAACTCATACAAGTGAGGAAAGTAGGAGGAAGGTGGGATGGTTATACCTTGAGTTATTTGTAAAATAATAAAAGGCAGGATACAAATAATGATTTTTAAAAAAATCATTTAATAAGGCTTTCATTAAAAAAAACTATTCTCACCCAATCTTCCTCTTCACTTGGCATGAAACTATCATAACTTAACAGACATTTGTTTCTGAGAGCAGGATACACATTTATGGGAAATGGGATGGGAAATGGTGCTTTGGGCATGGAAATAAGTTGGGTGGAAGACAACAATGTAGTTTAATCATCGCATGGTATCAGGTATTTTCATTCAAATCACATCTCCTAAGTTTCAAAAAGAATCCCATAAGATCAATCAAAGTAGGATAGCCCTTGTCCATGGGTTTACAAACAGATCACACAAAAGAAAGAATTGGTAAGGAACAGAAAACAAACCAACCTGAGTATTTCCTCAGCTTAAGGAAGAACTTTTTAAAATGACCAACCATAGCAGAAGAGTTAAGGAAGAATAGAATGACAATGGAATTGATCTTAAGCATGGGACATTGAGTGGTCTTGAATCTGATATTGTTATTAGAGAGTTCTTTACTATATTACAATATTAAAACTTTGAAGGTTTTTGAGCTTCTACACATGAATTGAATTTTGTGGATTTAGGGAGCAACAGTTGGACCTTTTTCCAAGTTGTAAATATAAAGCAATGTTGAGTGTTTAAATTTGTTTAAAGAACATGAAATTAATCGAAGATCTTTGGATATTGTTACCGATCTGTAATTTTTATAAGAGGTGAAAATGATGAATAAGGACAGGAGAACAATCAGATTAATTATAATTAATTTTAATTCAACTTAAATGCAAATGATGACAGATTTGATTTTTGTTGTGGCCTCTCCCACCACTTCTTGGAATGCAGCCTGTTTGTATACCACATCACTTAAAGACCACATAGGGCCCTCATCAAGAAAAAGTTGCATGCCCCTTTTCGACAAAAGTGCCCTACTGAACAACTCCACATTGTCTGTTCTAGTATAAACATGACATTTTGTAATTATTTGCACAGAAATTCACATTAGAAATGAAAACTGGAATGAGTCATTGTTCTTTTAAATATCTTGCTGCCTTGCGCTCTCATTCTTCCACCCATCTGACATAACATGATCTTATCTGAAGCTTTTAATTGCTATTTTTGAAGGTCTACAAAAAAACCTCTCAAGTCTGAGCATTCATTTTCATAATATGAAGAGTGTTTTAAAATGGTGCTTCTGATTTTTCAACCAATACACCGAAACTAATTTTTAGAACATTTTAATTGATAGTTCCAAGAATAAGTCTAGCTAGCTAATAATAGCCATTTCCCTATAAACTGTTACAGAAAAAGCTTGTCTTAATAATTATTTACTGTAATTATTTCCATGGAAATATATATATATATACATTACATACAGGTCAAGTTTAACTTTAAAATTTAAAAACTGAGGTCTGTTTTCAACAAAAGAAACATTTCATCAATGGCTAATAATAACTCTAGAAAGAAATAAGAGTTAAGGAGGTCATCATTTTTTCTTTTGCAACCACAGTATGTTGTGGTGCTTTGTTTTTATATGGCAAAAATAAACGAATACATTTGTTTACAAGGATAATGTTGCATAATGGCATGAGAGAAAGAGAACTAAACTGACAGTAACTTATATAAAGCTCATTAAAAACAATCCTATAAAAATACCGCACCGAAGGGGAGGGAGGACACTATTTTGTTATTCAGTATACAAACATAAATGCTTCCATAAAATAAGACATTGCTTCAAAGAGTATAAAACATCTCATGAAACTTTTTAGCAAGATTTTTATATCAAATGTGACTGCTTGACAAATCTGCTTAAGTAACTACAAATATCTATATATTTAAAAATATATCTTACTTACTTCAGCACCCTGCCTTTCGTTTCCAAGTTTGAGCAAAAATATATATTTTAAAAGGAGAAACAAAAGAATGTTTTTACCTAGAATGTTTTAATAAAATCATTTGAGATATATTTTAAGTTATCGTTGCCTTCTGAAAGCTTTGCCTACGTGTTTTCTTTAAACATGGGTGTAATCTCGGTAGAACATATGGACACATGAAGAGGCTGATTACCAGCTGAACTGGAGGATTTTCAAGTTTAAGAGGATATAAAAATCAATATCAAACGAAAAGGCACTGTTCTAAAACAACAGTATATTATTAAAAGAGACAATGGTGATATAGTGTAAGCTGAAATGATTTAAAATGTAAACATACATGATTATACTTCTTTCTCTGTTTAGTGTTTCTTGACAATAGCAGTTCTTGGATTCTTTATATTTGGCCATTCCAATGACAAAATGGAAAGAACAACTAGAAGCAACAGAGGAAAGAGATTATGAGGTATTGTGAGAAATTTGGAAATTTTGCCTCGGCGCTTCTGATTTTTGACATGTTAATAGGAGCAAACATTTCCTCGTTTTCAAGCTACTCAAAATGAAAGCTGAACTTTCTCAGTAAGCATATTTGCATTAGATATAAATCCAAAGGTGTGAGCAACACAACTGATTGAACGTCCGAAGAATCCAGAACTGGTTTACTATTCACAGAGCTGCACCATGGGCACACTTACCTGGGAATGAGACACACTGCAGTGGGATTTATTTTCAAGTCAACATTGTCCTTTTAGGTCTACGCAGCTGTTTAAAGTCCAAGGAGATATCATGTATTTTCAGGAATAGTGTTAATGTTTCTTTATCATTCAGACTTCTTTGGATCAATGTGATCAATTAGTAATGAATCGTAGTAAGCAAAGAAACAATTTGGTTAACTATTATAACCAATCTTTTTCATTTTATTATAAGGTAAAAGTACTCATTTATAGTAGAACATATCGTAGGTTGCCATCTAAGGTTAAAAATCTTTCCATAGCTTAAGGAATAAGCTGTTCCAAACATCTCTGGGTATGAAAATTTTATTGATCTACTGCTAAAAGTAGCACATCTAAAATAAACCCTATAATGGAAGGGGTGGCCAATTGACATGATGCAGTAGCCAAACAGATGAAAGTCCTAATTATTCCAGCTCTATAGAAAACATATCACAATTTCTATAGCTGAAACATTAATAGCAAGGTTATTTTTGTCTCTTCCAAAGTTTTAATTTCCAGAAACCTAAGAATGCCCACAATTCTAAATATAATTTTATCTGAAGTTGTTCCTGATGATGTCTATCAGTGCATTATCTCATCTTGCAACTATTTCCCTTGCATGCTTTATTTCCATGAAGAAGGTTCACAGTTTAAGGCCAACCGGACCACACCATCTAACTTGTTTAGTCCTACCAACTAATGCCCACACAATGAATCTGAAATTATAAGCCAGGAAGCTTATGCATAAAGGATGTCAAAATTCTCTATGTATAATGTATAGGTACAACTCAGAAGTCAGATTATGGGCCTGAGAGGCAAGGAAATATTACAAACCCATGGTGTGTTCCCATCCCTACTCCTCCCACCCTGGGAATTTTGTCATGTATTTAAGATATTCAAGAAATGCTTTCTTTGGGAAGACAAAACAACGTTCCTGGTTACTGACGGCAATGGTAATTCATCAAGCTGGACAAGAAACTAGGTTGTCTTTTAGACATGAAATAAATTAAGTGTGCTATAAAATTAGATCACATGAACCAACATTTCTGAATTAACCAATGTGCTTCTGACATGACCTTTTCTCCCCTAGTGCAACTTTTTAAAAGCAGGATTTAAATTAAGGAATTATTCCAGTGTAAGTAGTTATTTTGGTTATGTAAAGGAATGGCAAAGTGTTTTTAGAAAAGTGCACATATAGCAGAACTGACACAAGTTTTAATATATGTACATTGGTCAAATGTATTTAAAAGATTAAGATAAATACTCCTGAGAAAAATGTTTACTCTTTTTTTCAGCTTTTCTTAAAAGGGAATATAATTTCAGGATATTGCAAGAGAAACATAGCTGCTCATAATATAGTTTGTCTTGACAGGAAAAGTAAAAGGAAACATAAATCATTTTTATAATTCAAGCAAGATAACGTATCAATTTGTAAGCATGTGGAGAGAAAATGTGAAAATTTTTATTTTCCCAGTTTAGTCAAAAATCTTAAAAAAAAAACAAAAACAAAACTTCTCCGTCAAAAGAATTGTATACTATGTACGATTCCAATTTATAAATTAAAAAAAATATTTGAACATTAACTGTTTGAAGTCTCTTCTAATTAAATATTGATACAACGCAGTTCGCAGTAAGAGTTTGATATTCAAAGGGAATTCATATTTCTATGGTATGCTTACATATAATTAATGACTGTATGCTTTTTCAATGCAGGATGAGTTATTCTTTCGTGGTCTAAAGTCATGACATTGAATATGAATAATCATGTACATCCCATTGAAATAATAATCAAAGACAAATCTCATGTGTTTTTAAGTAACTGGAATTCGGTTTAATTCCTTTTGGCTTTAGAAGGATTTAAAGCACTTTAATTCCTCTGAATTGTAATAATTATTTAAGTGTCTTCGTCTCAATGAATTTGCACTACATACTTCTAACATTCAAGTAAACTCAAAAAGGACTGTAAAATAGAACAAATTATGTTATAGCATCATTCTGAAACACTGCAAAACTGGTGGAAGAATTAAAAACCTTGCAGAAAGAAACAAAAACGTAAAAGGTCACTAAATCTTTCTTCATCCCGACTCACTCCCCTCCACCCAGTTCTGTTTAAAGTGCATGAATGTGGGGTTTTTTCCCTTAGTGTCACTGCAACTCTTGCAAATAATTAATTAAATGCAAACATTTTGGCTCATCTATGCAGCAACATCATTTGAAAAAAAAAGCCTATTAAGTATTCATCTAAATGTACCATAAAATAGCAGCATTAACAACATCTACAATGAAATGAAATGGTTAGCAGTGCTTAAGATCACCTGGCGTACATCCAAAATGAGTTTTCCTTTCTACCACAGAACTGGGGAGGCAGTAGCATACGATCCATAAAGAGCTACATATATACATGGAGGGATTAACTGTGCACACGGTACAGGGATTCTGTGAAACTTACATTTTTGCAGCTCTGTCTGTGGAAGAGAAAAATGGCGTTCAAACTGCTCTCTTTCAGCAGCAAAAGCCATTGCAATAGAAAGCTCTGCCCTATAAATACAATTCCTCCCCCCATGTATACAGAACTTCTTTAGTAGGTGGTAAACAACATACTACAGCTATATTCTGGTAGAAAAGCTCAACAAATATGTCATTCTTAAAAGCCGAATGTCAATTCTAAACATTATAAATCTGACAGCTAAAGAAGCCATTAAAAAAACAACAACCCCCCACTAAAACAGGCATATATCAGAAAAAGAGAAAGTGTCCACTTGCTGCGAGGCTTACACTACTGACCGGTGCTCCCCGCACACATAAACAGCACTAGGTCGGATACGTCTTCTAACTTGACCAGGGAGCTGTGGCAAAAACTTGAAGTACTTGGGCACTAAGTCTAAACACGCATCATGAAATTTCTTGATTCTCCAGTAGTAGATGAGTGGGTTCAGAGCAGACTTGAGGTAGCAGAGCCAAAGGAGCCAGGTGCTTATCTCAAAAAAGTTGTGCTTGTGATAAA
The DNA here is from genome assembly GCA_032468155.1 of Oxyrhabdium leporinum. Taxonomy (NCBI): domain Eukaryota; kingdom Metazoa; phylum Chordata; class Lepidosauria; order Squamata; family Cyclocoridae; genus Oxyrhabdium; species Oxyrhabdium leporinum. The sequence goes on along the minus strand of JANHFL010002462.1, from coordinate 29,071 downwards.
AGTGGCTGTTAAATGTGGCAATAAGGCTGTAGGCGGTGAAGGGGGCCCAGCAAATTATGAAGACAATGAACAAAATCAATATGGTGGTGAAGGCACGAGTTTTAAAGCTCATATCAATATTCATTTGAAAGGGTCTCTGGAGGCTCATGAGACCAAGTTTGCTAGCTTGCCTGAGGCATATGCTATCTGGGTGGCTATGGATACGAACCGCATTGTGCCGTACGGTATTGAGGATGCCCATAAAAGAATATAACATTACGAGGAATGGAATGAAAAAGGAGACCAAAACCACCACTACTACATAGGCGCGGTAACCCGGGTTTGTTGTGTAGCCAAATACACACTGAGGTGCTTTGGAAGGTATCTGTAGGCTGGGACTCCCCACAGAGAGTGGAAAAGCCACAACAAAGGCCACCAGCCACGAAGCAGCGATGAGGACTTTTGCTCGGTAAGGATTCAGCTTGTCCTGCCTTTGAACTATTATAAGGAATCTGTCAATGCTGATGATGAGTAGTATGGCAACTCCTTCGATAACAAACAGCCAGAAGAACATGGCAGAGACTCTGCAGAAGACATCCCCAAAAATCCACTGGGTAGTGATGATGGTTATCAGAGCAAAAGGCATGTTCAGCACGGCGAGCAGCATGTCTGCAAAAGCCAAACTAGCTAGAAGAATGTTAATGGCGGATCGCATCGCAGTCTTCTGATAAACCATAAGGCAGACGACCAGGTTACCGACAAAAGAAATAAGGAAAATAAATATCATGGCAGCAGAAAGGACGATCTGGAGTGGTAGACTCAAGCTTGTGAAGCCTTGTAACAGGAGGGCAGGTGTACTATTGATTGTCAGGGGAGCTATCTCAGTAGTAACCATGGCACCCAAATGGTATTTCAGTAGTTGAGCTGTGCCCTTATGGACCAAGATCAACGGAGTGGTAATATTGGCATGGGCATGTTCATAGACAATAAAAGTTGCATTTAATGACGCAGGATGAGCTGGTGTCAGCGTTGCGGGAAAAACCATCACGTCAGCAGAGAGAGAAAGAGACTTCAAGGCATTTTAATAAATAAGACGGTGTCATGATTCAGGGCCCTTGGCAAAATTATAGTGACATATCCAGAAGAAGGAAAGTTGACTTGCACCCTTCATGGCAGTGCTTTGGTCTGAAAAATCAAACAGGAAGTTAAAATGTTGAAACAAAATATCATATTACTGAATGCACCGATATTGCTGTGGGCAAAAACTGTGCTCCTCAACATTTCCTGTGTTATCCAGCACTATCAAATATTTAATTGGGTGTACAGGTACTCCTCAACGTACGGCCACAATTGAGCCCAAAATTTCTCTTGCTAAGTAAGATGTTTGTTAAGTGAGTTTTGCCCCATTTTACGACCTGTCTTGCCACAGTTGTTAAATGAATCCATGCGGTTGTTAAGTTAGTAACACGGTTGTTAAGTGAATCTGGCTTGCCCATGGACTTTGCTTGTCAGAAGGTCGCAAAAGGGATCATGTGACCCCAGGACACAGCAATTGTCACAAATATGAGTCATTTGCCAAGCATCTGAACTTCTTTTTCATGCACATGTCTAAGAAGACATTTGCATGTCTGCCTGCCTGCCTCCCTGTCTGACCTCGGCAATAGACCTTAAGGTGTGTGTTAGATATATTTGACATTTCAGGGGAAAAAAAGCATCATCAGGCTCATTATACAAAAAATAGAAAAAATTAGATCTAAACTTCATTGGCTCATTTATAAAACTAGAAGATGCAATGGAAGGATGTACGGAACAAGCATATGGGTCATACACACAACATGTGCATGCAGACTTAGAGAATAAGGAATTTATGATACAGTACCCATAATTCTTAGAGTATCAGTTGAAGAAACCACATGATAGAGTTGACTTTCCAAATGCATGCAAACAAATCAGCAGGGTGGGTTACAGATGGGGCTGGGTGTAGGCGCTGGATTGAAGTTCACCTGGACGAGAGAGGAAGAATCTGTTGGACTGCAGAAAGCTTGAGAAGGTAGGGTAAGAATATTGGAGAAACAAAGCAGTTGTTGAGGATCAAGATTATGAGATAACTTTTATATATTATATTATAAATTATTTCAGAGAATCAAGTTGTGAAGTGATTGTCAACACTGGTCCCCTTTCTAGCTTCATTTGTCTGCTGTTCCCTGCTTTTTAGAAGTGGACCCACATGTTAAAAACTATTCAGGATCCATCCAGAAAGGAAATCAATTAGTACAACAGAATCTTGGTAGTATTCTTAAGGCTACCTAATATAAATAATACTAAAATAAAAGTAGACTTTTATTACAAAAGCTATTGATTTTTAGGCACATGTATACATTCTTCTGATACACATATGTATCTTATACCACAGGAAGCCATACAAAAAGTACACTGTCAAATAAAAACTACTACATAAATTATTCTGAATATGTTTGGGGAAAAGATACTCATTCCACATGTTTATTAAGGAATAGTCATGCTTGTTCTTTCTTACAATCCAGTATACTTACATTTACAAATATAATGGAATATAAATGGTAGTAGAAGAGCACTCAATATATATATGTGTGTGTGTAATCAAATACTAAGTAATTTCTTGATAGTGAATATTATTTCATTCTGGATAGTTTTATCTTTCATTTTCATATGGAACTATTATATTCAAGTACAGTAATGTTAGAAATATGTAGAACTATTATTGATTACTCCATTCAAAGGCTATCCATTTGATTATATAAAGAATATTTTTCATGCTATATTCTTTTAGAGTTAAAAAATTTAGTTTTAGTAAAATCCATTGCAGTTAAAATCACTCCGCTGTAAGTATTGTTTCTCCTCGTATATTTTTTGTCAATTCTCAGTTTTACAGATCACTTTATTTGAATATTAGTGCTAATATAACATGAGCTAAAGTTAATAATTAACAGCAAAGAAACATTTTGAAATTTAACTGAGCTGAAGGAAATTGTTTTAGATGTATTTCACCAAGGTTTGCTTTAAATCAAGGTCTAAAACCAGTGTTGAAAAAATACATGGTACCACAATTTTCATTACATTTTCATTTCATTCATGGTGGAATAAATCAGCATAGAAATTTCTGGCAAGAAGCTCCAAAAGGCATAGGATGAAATAATTCAGCAAGCAGTGACAAAAGTACATAGTAACAGCAATTGCCCACAGGGGACTACTGTCAACGAATAACAAAGATTTCAGGTAAAGAATGACAAGTACAAAAATAAGTAAAGTCCATATGTTCATATGCTTTAATTCTAACATATGAGCTAGGACAGTGAAGGCGAACAGATGCATGTCAAAGGTGACATACCAAAGGTGCCACACCCCGACAATTATTATTAAAAGCATGCCCTTTCTTATGCGATTTGTGGAGGCCATGCGAGAATGGGGTGTGCTCTTGTGTAGCCTTCACAGCCTTTGAAAATCATGTGGAGAATGGAGCATGCTTTCAAGTAGTTTTTGGAGGCTGCAGGATCTGCGAAAGGGCATTCTCAGAAACTGCTTCAAGAAATAAGTCCTCGTGTAAACCTAGTGCAGCCTTGGGTAGGCCTCTTTCTGCCGACAGAAAGAGGACACTGCTTGAAGATACACAATGGACCACAGGGCAAGTGCACTGTTCCCCAAGGCTCGTGGCCTTTTTGTAAAGCAGTGGTCATGCCAGAGCTGGAGTCAAGAAGTGGACTTCTACTTCAGGTTCAGCCTCAGCACTGACAGAGAATAGGGGTAAATAGAGAATTATTTTTCTTTCTTTGGGGATGTATGTATGGCATGCCAACAGACTCAAGTTAGGCACTCTCCAAATTTTTGACACACTAAGCCTGAAAGGTTTGGTATCAAAAATCTAGGATAACTCAGTCAGATAACCAGAAAAGTAAATAGAGTAAACAGAGACATAGAATGCACTGCTGAAATTCTTCATTAGAACCTAATTTAAGATAAAGATCCATTTTAAAGAAGCGCCCCATCAGTTGAACTAAACAAGATGGCATGGGAATTAATTAAATATTATCAGGAAGAAAATTTCTAGAAATATGTCTTTTCTTGCAAAATAAAGAAGAGCATCTGTATAATTAGATGGACAAACACATTAAGTTGCTGTCAGGGTTCCAAGTAACAAGTTGAACAGAATCAAAACTCCAAGGCAAGCAAGTTCCTCAAAGAATAGATTTATTAGACATGTCATATTGACACATCTGGGGAAACCAGACTCTGGGCACCCCTAGTGTTTCCCCTTAACATAAAGTAAGGTTTTCCCTCCCCTTGTCAAATCTATTTATCACATGGTCCAATCAGGTCACAGTCCCCGGGTTACTCAGTCTCAGACCCGCCACCTTCTTGCACCTGGTGGCAAAACTCTTGGTTCTCAGGGGAAAGAATTTTATTATGGCTACAATCTTCCAGTTATCTCCTCCTCCCCCCTCCCGTTCCCAAAGCTCAACCTTCTCGGCTGTGGCAGCCTTGAAGTGCCAAGGGAGAAAATGGCCCCAGGCCTGACAATTGCTTCACACAGTTCATATATAGTAATGTGTGTGACAACATGTGACTATGCCAGTGAGGTAAGTTGAAACACTCACCTGATTGACCAGAGAAAAGAGGCCAGAGTATTAATTAGTTCTGGGGAAAAACCCACAGAACTGTCTCAATCTGTATTATATGGCTGCATTATGTACAGAGATACTTAGCTGCAGCAATTCTGCATGACCAATAAGCAAGGTGGGTCACCAGAACTTCTGCTTTGAAAGGATTGTTTGCTATATACATTTTTTTCACCTAAAACTAACTATGTATAAACATACCCTTAAGCACCGAAGACTCATTTCAGCAAAAATGTGGTCTCCTCTGCTAACATGAATATTTGTATATGCCACAATGTGCTAGGAATCCTGCTGACTAAAAGGAAAAATATGCCTGCAAAATTGTTGTGCTAGCTAATATGTAACAGTAAAGGAACAGAAAAGTTGATGAAGATGACGTATTTTTCTCTTATTTTTTTCTGTTTACAACATACCTGGTATACAATTTATATATGCATACAAAACGTGTGGAAAGCTTTGAAGGAATAATTTGGTTGAAGGAATTGATTTGACTATAAAGGTATTAGACTGAATCAATCCTATTAGTTTAATCATGCACTATATCATTGTGTTTTGCAGAGATTCAGTGGTGATTCAGATATTCAGTCATTCTTTTGGCTTTGCACATTTTAACCCTGTAGCAGCTTTGAGAGATGAGGGGCAATTGAGTATGTGGGGAACAAGTTGATCCTGGCATGAGTAGTGGGATAACTGATTTGGTTAGCAAGCTGTTGAGTTTTACTGGTTCTATTTCAGAGAAAATATGATAAAGTTGCATTTAAAAATCAGTCAATTAAACTTGACTGACTTCAAATTTTCAACACTTGAATTGTAACTGAATCTCAAAGGTTTCAAATATCTCTAATAAATCCATATTCAATATTTCTATATAGAAAAACAAGAAGTTAATCAACTGAAAATGACTCTTTTAAAAATTTAAAAACCTACATTCATAAAATCTATTCAAAATATGTGAACAAAATTAATTGTAAGTTTTTTCAATTTTTTTTATTGTTGTATTATTATTAAGCCAATGCAATTTCCTACATTTTAAATGCCACGATCAATAGAATATTTTATTTTTTCAGGTGCTTTGTAATAATCAATCTAACAGCTCATAATAGAAACTGAATTAATTTCTTGTACTGCTCCAGCCATTATGAAAAACTGCACAAAGCCCCATCCATGGGATGCAGGCAGCACATGAAACCACATCCCCTCCAATCCGTGGAAAAGCCTCTTTCCACGGAACTGGTCCCTGGTGCCCGAAAGGTTGGGGGCCACTGCTTTACAGCACTCTCTGGACGGTTACCAATGTCAGCATACTGCCCCCAACAATCTGGGTCCACATTTTACCAACCTTGGAAGGATGAAAGACTGAGTCAATCTTGAGCCCATAAGGATTGAACTCCAGGCTGTGGGCAGAATTAGCCAGCAATATTGTATTGTAAACACTGTGTTACAAAATATAAATATAAAATATGAAAAGGCCAGACTAATTGGCCAGACTAAAAGGCCCTCCTTACCATTTTTAATGAAAGTTTCAAAAATTATTGTAGAGTTTTAAATTCAGAGGTATTCACTTAGCAAATATTAATTTATATGTAATGGATCAAATCACAAAAAGACAGTAATAAACACAGGGTATAATATCTGCCCTGTTTAATTCTTATTGTTAATCCATGAGTCATTAAGAGAAAAGGAGGAAACTAGAAACGTGTAAAACTAGAAACCTTTCTTCTAATTTATTGCCCATTTAGCAGAAATGCTAAAAACTGAAGTGATAGCTTTAAAGGAGAAAAAAATAGAAAACTTTACTTGTTCTTGTTGTTACTTTGGACCCAGAATGTTCTTTGTTTCCAAAAACAATTTTTTTTTTTGGGGGGGGGGGGGTGTTGTAAAAATGCAAAAAGGAGAAAACTTCCAGAGAAACATTTATTTTAAAACAATGATTGCAAAGTATTCATATGGTACTGTATTATCCTTTACACCACAACTGTAGCAAGAAGACTAGAATCAATTGCTTAAATTCCCTGTACTTAAACAATAATCATTACAGTAACACTATTCTATGCAAGAATTAAATACATTTCTGTCCCTGAACTATCATTTCCATCAAAGGACAGGTGATTCAACGCCTTTATTTGCTTATGGATTTTTCTATTACTGATTTTTTTTATCTAAAGATCTTGCCTAGGCATTAAAAACATAAATCTATTTTATTATATTGTTGGTAGTATTTTTTCTGTTTAAAACTTTAGTTTTCCCAACTTGCCAAACTAGCAAATCTGTTAAATCCTAAATTTCTTAGAAAAAAATAAGAATAATAAGAATCTACTAAATATAAGGATTGTGTGAGAATTCTGACATTAGATTTTGATAATAAAGGAAGGAGTCAAAAAATGTGGACAAATTTGCAAATGGCACAAAAATGATGGGAACAGCAGTCAGCAAGGTGAGCCTCAAGGTTTTGGTGGATCTTGACAAGCTGGTATAATGAACAGAAATAAGGAAGATTAATTTTAATAGCAGCAAATGTGAAGCCGTAAGAAAATCAATGCTGGAGGGGAATGGACACCATACTAGGTAGTAGTATGTACAAAGGAATCTGGGTGTCTAGATGGATCACGAACTAAATAGGAGCTTGGAATATGAAGTAGCTGCAAGAAAAAAAGATTATTGTGGGAAAGTATAATAATTGGTTTAGATATCTTAATGGCCATCTTATAAAAGATTGGACAGAACTATTTAGAGTTGTTCCAGAAGACAGAACAAAAAAAAATGAGTTTAAATTATGAAGAAAGATAATTTGAGTTGGACACAAGGACTGTATTCCTAATAGTAAGAACTTTTCAAAAGTGGAATAGGTTGCCTTAGAGGTGTGAAGTCTCCTTAGCTGGGCATGTTTAAACCGAGGCTGGATGTTCATTTGTCAGAATTGCTGTAATAGTGGATTTTGGCATTCCTTCATATCTCTTACATGTTATAATTCTGAATTTTGCATAATTATACAATTATAAAAAATTAAAAATGCTTAGAAATTCAGCTATTTTCCAGTTTTGATTTATCTGTCTACATGAGTTTAAAATACCAGCTCCAAACATATTCTGTGGACATTCTTCTGACACCTCATTTCCAAGTCTGTTCCCTTAGCAACACTTTAATCCATCTGGCTGCAGGCTTTTAAATTTTACTACCACCTTCCTTATCTATATTAGAAGTCAACTAAAAATAATACATATTAAAATAATTAATTGTGCTAATAAAATAAATAGGGAAATTAGTTCTCCATAATCTGAGAGTTCATAGCAGTCTGACTAATGTTTTAGGATGATTTCAGACGTTGAACATCTATCCCTGCCAAATACATAACACTATATGCTACACATTGTAATCAACAAAGTGAATTCCCTGTTCTTTATGAAATGAAAGCTTAGAGTAATATGACTTTACAGAGCAAAACTGATTCTGAATCCACAAATTTGCCTCAGCAGACTATGACGTGACAGCTTTCTAAGCATAAAAAGATCATTTTCAAAGTCAGCTCCACATAAATTATTATAGCTAGAATAGAAATAACTATTCAGCTCACTGCAAAAGGTTCTTTAAACAACTCCCTCTTCACAGCTTTTTAAAAGAAAAACCTCTCAGTTTCAAAAGCACTCGCTGAGCCGCTCTTTACAATAGTTTCCATTTTACAATTCTCTGGTTCCTGGTTTATAGAGTTCTTCTATGAACTTCATCCCACTTTTATTGCCCATTTATCTGCTCTTCAACTTCTTTGTCACATTCCTTCTTTATGTTGCCTGTAAATCTCTTCTGCATGTTCAAAGCAGATGCTATTGCATACCAAAGTATTGTCTAGCCAACCTTAAATCCAGATCCTGAATCAATTTCAGTAATGGCTTTTGGGGTCTTCTTAGCTAATTTTTAACTTTTCCTTTCTCTAGTTCACTTATATATTTGATTTAAATTTGTCCCATCCAACTAAGACTTTAAACTTACCAACAGAAATTTCAGCACTTAAAATCATAGTCAAGGAGAAGAAGCAATCAAGTATCTTCATCTTTTCATTTTTTGATACAGCAGCTATGCGCCAAAGCTATTAGATTATTTTATAGTGTCCATCACTAGTACTTAATCACTCACTCTTAACATTTTCCTATCAGTAATCTACTTTCTGAATTTAGGGTTGAATTTTGTGTGATAAGTTCTCTTGAAATATATAACATTCATATGCATCCATAATATTGTACATATTACCGTTTTCTCAGAAAATAAGACTGGGTCTTATTTTCTTTTGCCCCCCCCCCAAAAAAAATGGCTAGGCCCTTT